>JAHRHZ010000069.1:26038444-26116733 GCA_024137785.1 Ginglymostoma cirratum | reverse complement strand
AAACGTCAGCCGACCTGCTCCTCTGATGCTGCTTGGCCTGCTGTGTTCATCCAGCTCTATTCCTTGTTATCTCTGAAAAATCTGCTCACGTTTTGAGAGCTAAGACAAATCCTACCACAGTGACTAAGGTAACTACCACATTTTGAAACAATCAATAACATTCAAATGTAAAGGAAAAACAATGTTCATTTAAGAAAAAGGTTAATGTGCCCCATCTCCTAAATCAACAAGTCCTTGGAAAAGTTTCAAATTCTGTATCCGCATCTTGACCAAAAACTGAAGAAGAATCACCAGAATCAAAACGTTAACTTGGCTTTCTGCAATTACTGCCAGACATGCTGAGTTTCACCAGCACTTTGTCATTTTGTTTCAGATCTCCAGCATCCACAGTTCTTCATTTTACTTGACCAAAAGCTAATCATTTCTGCCTTTGGTGATACGCTACTTTGAACCAGTTTTTATTTTAAAAGTATCTATTAGTTTCTGAGATACAGGATGAGATTTTCAAGGTCATGGTGGCCTACTCAAGTTTGAAAATTTTTTGCCTTGGCACACAAGCCTAAGGAAAACATATCCTGAATATTATGGCTTTTGCTTGAGCAGGTTGTGTACAGGATGGTGTCTGGTCTATTGGTCTGAGTCACAGATCCAAATAGGTCACAAAGGCTGCTGAGTGCCAAAAAGGGCTGTTTAAAAGCCACGTCTGGTTTTCTGGACTTCAACTCAATAGTTTTATGATATATTAGGCCTTCTCGGCCTCACTCCACATGCCTACCAGCTCTTCATGCCCACAAAAATCAATTCATACCAGTCCACACTCCTCATTCAACTCAATTTCCAATTCATGCTACCCAACCCATCACCATGCCCCTTTATAACGCTTATGCCAACTTACTGCCAAATCACTTCAATTCATCCAGTCCCTAACCATCTCTTACCTTATAACCTCATGCCAACTCACCCAGAATCTCATAGACAAACCTTAGAAGGGATGCTGAGATGAAGTAAAGTTTTACATACTTATTATAAAGTTCACTATATAAAGAACGTGTAGATCTGCACAGCTGTTATTCAAACAGTGAATTTACAAAAACCCATCCCCCACTGTTGTAATGTTAGGTTGTGGAAAACAATCAACAACTAATAATACACCATATTTAAATAATCTTGGATCCTCTATAACTCCAAGAAAATCTAGCCACGTAGCTCATAAGCTAACCGGGGGAAAAATAATACCTTCACCCACGTTCAGTGATGGAGGTTATGATGGTCTGGTTCAAAATATACACTTCACCAAGAACTGATGGATTATTTTGTTTGAGAATATTCACTATGTAAAATTGTCAGGTTCTGTTTTATTGCCTCAAACTATTATTTGAATTTTTTTTTACTACCAATCAGAAACCAATTATTTTGTGCTGCTTTTTATTCAGATGAGGATGGGCAAGTTACCATGAGGCACAGAAAAAACAGATAAGATCTTGTGTTTCAAAGTAAAACATTTTTAAAATATAAAGTAAAATTGACAGAGAATTGCAGAGATTAGGAAACAGACAGCATACACAAGAATGACCTGAAACAATTCATTACAAACACTTCACCGAGAATGTTTTAAACAATGTCATTTTCCCCTAGTTTACTATATAATTAGTAGTGTTATTACAGTTTCAGGAAAAATTTAGCTTCATTGCACTTAAGCAGAAATCATTGACAGGTGCACGGTGGACAGAAATCTTACTTTGGCAGTGGGTAAGTTGTTGGAAGTGATTCTGAAAAATAGGATTTATATGCATTTGGAGAAGCAAGGAAAGATTGGAGATAGTTAGCATGGTTTTGTGTGAGAGAAATTCTATCTTCCATACTTGATTCAGTTTCTTGAGGAAATAATCAAGAAGCTTGATAAGGGCAGAGTGATAGACATTGTTTACTTGGACTTCAGTAAAGCCTTTAACAAGGTTCCACGTGGTTGACTAATTAGTAGATCAGATTCAGGGTAACCTTGCCAATTGGATACCGAATTGGCTTAATGGCAGGAGACAGAGATTGATGGTGGAGGGTTGTTTTTCGGACTGGAGGCCTATGGCCAGTGATGTTCAACAAGGAATGGTGCTAGGTACACTTCTGTTGTCATTTATATCAATGATTTAGATAAGAATATAGAAAGGATGGTTAGTAAGTTTGCAGATGACACCAAGATTGGTGGTAGAGTGGACAGTGAAGAAGGTTATTTAAGATATCTTGATCAATTGGGTCAATGGGCTAAGAGATGCAGATAAAGTTTAATTTGGATAAAAGTGAGATTTTACATTTTAGTAAAACAAACAAAGGCAAGACTTATACAATTAAAAGTAAGGCCTTGGGCAGCGTGGTAGAACAGAGAGACCTAGGAGTTCAGACACATAATTCTTTGAATTTTGCATCACATACAGATAGGGTGATTAACAAGGTGTTTAGCATGCTTGCTTTCATTGCCCAGACCTTTGAATACAGAAGTTGGGGCATTATGTTGAGATTGTACAGGATGTTGGTGAGGCTTCTTCTGGAGAACTGTGCCAAGTTCTGGTTTCCCTGCAATAGGAAGGACATTATTAAGCTGGAGAGTGTTCAGAAGAGACTTACCAGAATGCTGCCGAGAATAGAGGGTTTGAGTTCTAAGGAGAAGCTGGATAGTCTGGGACTTTTTTCACTGGAACTTAGGAGCTTAAGAGGTAACCTTATAGAGGTTTATAAAATAATGAGGGGTCTCGATAAGGTCAGTGGTATTTGTCTTTTCCCTAGGGTGGGGGATTTCAAGACTCGGGGGCATTTTTAAGGTGACAGGAGAAAGATTTTAAAAAGACATGAGGGTCAAGTTTTTTACACAATATAGTTCATGTTTGGAATGAATATCCAAAAGAAATGGTGGATGTGGGTAGAGTTACAACATTTAAAAGACATTTGGATGAGTACATAACTAAGAAATGTTTGGAGAAATATTGGCCAAGCACAGGCAGGTGGGAGTAGTTCAGTTTGGGATTATGTTAGGCATGGTCTGGTTGGACCGAAGGGCCTGTTTCTGTGCTGTATGATTCTGACTATAAATCCTTGGGCTTGCTAAAGGTTAAAAATTCTTTATTTTGTTATAATGTAAGACATTTGAGACAGAGATATGGACTGTATGGCTGTTTTGAGACAGATCTTATTACCAGTTCTTTCAACCAACAGCTAAGGTTCTTTTAAAATCACAATTACATCAGCATCTTAAAAATTAAAAATTCTCTACTTAAGGCATTAGTGCAAGCACAAAAGTGCTGAATAAGGTTAATTGACATTCTTTTTGTTCCCAGTCAGAAACGCAGTCCTCAAAGCATGAAAAAAGAACCTAAAGGACACCAGATTGTCATCAAACGTTTAGCTACTACCCAATTAGTGACCTAATTTGTGCTTATAAGGAGCCAGGCCTCTTGAGAAATCTCTTACAGGCATTCCAGATAGGTGTGTGTTAATTTACAGCAGTGTGATATTTCTTTATATGTTTAATTTTCATATATCTCATGTATTCTGTGACTGACAAGTCATTCTGTCAAAATTTCTTTTTCCAAAATGAACAATATGAGTGAATTGGAACATTGCATTCACAGCCTTTGCCACTATTTGAAAGCTTCAAAGAAGATGACTAAATTAGAGAAACCATTTTGTAAATGACTCGCACTTGAATTATTTATTACAGATTAGATTCATCCATGATACATCAACCACTACTGAATACTATACAAGGCTGTGCATAAAGAAGGTCCAAGCAGAATAATCATTTCAAATCCTTTGTTATTTTATGAAACAAAGATGTCTTTTGTTGATTAATATTTTATACTGGTATATTTTTCTATTTTACTACTTTAAAAAATCAATAAAGAATGAGAACAGGCAGCTGTGTACAATGATGATGATAGATCAGTCCTTAAAGTACTGATCTCCACAGTAACTAGATTTAAACATTTGAGCTACTCAGAAACATTCTATATCAAATCTTGAGAACCTACTTTATTTTGATGAATAAATATACAACCTAATTTTGTATTTCTCTTCCTGACATTTGACTGTGTTTATTCAGAAAGACTTCTAATTTCAAATTACGCCAAATTAATACTGACTACTTCAAACCTTCTCCTTTAAAATTGGGTTTAGATCTTAGAGAGAAATATAGAAACATAGAAGAAAGGAGCAGAAGTTGGCCATTTGGCCTCGTATTTCTAGGAAGTTATTTGTGCCTTCTTCTTTGAAGACTGAACAAATACAGTTGATTAATTGCTCTACAATTTCCTTGTTCTCTATTATCAATTCTACTGCTTCAAAGAATAAGAAGCATACATTTGTCTTCACTAATCTTTTTCTTTTTATGTTTTTATACCAGCTGTAACAGTCTACTTCTATGTTCATTGCAAGCTCACTCTTATGTCCTATTTTTGCCCTCTTAATCAACTTCTTGGTCTTCCTTTGCTGAATTCTTAACTGCCCCAGTCTTCAAACTTGCTACCTGTTAGGGCAACTTCATATGGTTCTTCTTTGAATTTAAAACTATCCTTAATTTCTTTTCCATGATTGGGCCACTTTTATGACTGTGTATTTCACCCAAAAGGAATGTATAACTACCGCAATGCACACATTCATTCATTAAATATTAACCATTGCCTATCCACTGTCAGCATCTCAATAAAGTTACCTAGTCTATTGCAGCCAACTCATTCCTCATACCTATGTAATTTCATTTTCTTTATATTTAAGACCCTAGTTTTGGATTAAACCACTTAGCTTTTTTCTAAAGGAAGACTGACATGATTATTAAGTAACCCTTTCTCATTCCGCAAAATCCAATTTGAACAGCCTGATCCTGAGCCAGTATTTTTTTTAATGTACTGGTCTAAATATCTGTCTCGTGCAAAGTCTACATATTTAATACCTACCACCACTCCTTGGAGACCTATAGACAACTCTGGTTAGAGTTTTCCATATCTTGTTGCTTCTTTTGTTCCACCCAAAGTGGTTCCACATCTGGATTTCCTACGCCAATATCCTTTTTCATTGAAAGATTAAATCAGGGCAACACTGACAAAACCATCCCACCTTCTTTCTGCTTTTCCTGCCCTTCCTAAAGATTGAATACCCTTGGAAGTTTAGTTTCTAGCCTTGGTCACCACACAGTCATGTCTCTGTAATCACTATCAACAGCATATTTGTCCACAACTACTTGCGCTGTTAATTTGTCTACCTCGTGAATACTGTCTTGTGATACAGTGCTCATAGACTCGTAATTTTGATACTTTTCCAAATTTCTTTGAATTCCAGCCCTATCTGCTGTTATCCTATGTTTTCTTTGCCTTCCACTTTTGCTTCCTACTTTTCCATCTTTCATTTCCATCTTTGCTTCCCTCACTTTTGTTCCAGGTCTGGTTTCCATCTCCCTGTCACCCTAGTTTAAACCATCCCCTACATTACGAGTGAATGCTCTTGTGAGGCTATTTGTCTTAGTCCTGCCTGGGTGAAACTGGTTCATCCCGTATAGGTCCCATCCTTCCCAGTGTTGATACCAATGCCTCAGGAATGTACATCCCTCCCTCCTGCATCATCCCGACAGCCATGCATTATTTTGGCCTGTTTCACTACCCTTGATCTCGCTAGGCATTGGGAATAATGCTGATGTTACTATCTTTGAAGTCCTGCTTTCTTGTTTATTTTCTAACTGTTCCCTGTCCTATCAGACAGTCACCAACTGAAATAGGATCAATTCTGATTGCCTAAGCTACTACTGCTCTGCAATCATCGATATTTACATTTCAGACTACATTTAAGAGCAATATGCATAGAATTTACAGGGTACAAACTGGCTGTTCAGCTGAACTGGCCATTCAAGAAGCATATTAACTTCTTCCCAGCTTTCTTCACATAACCCTGCATAGAAATCTTTCTATTTGTTTCTTTGTAATGTGTTTATCTGGCATCATCTTAAATCATCCGTGCTTTTCACTTCTAACGTTCCTAGTAGCTACATTCTAACCACTCCAAGGATCAAGAGATTTCTCCTGAATTTCCTTTTGGATTCACTGGTTGCCATATTATATTTACAGCCTCTAGTACAGCTCATCCACAAGTGGAAACACTTAGGTCACTTAAACGAAAGGGTCCTAGCCTGTTTTCTGCACGCATGTGAGATTTTCTGCATGACATTATTTATAAGCAGTTTTTGTTTTTAATGGAAGATCTTCCAGATTTGCCAGAGTTTCTGATTGCTATAGACTATACCATATTACAGGCTTGCATGAAAGAATTGTCTATGAAACAAGGGCAAAAAACTGAATACATTGTAATCACATGACTTCTTTAAAATATCTAATTCTCCAACTACCAGCCGTGGCAGAATCTCATCTTAAAAACCAAACTGGACTTCTGTTATGGAGTGAATTTCACATGTTCTTTTGGTCAGGATCTGAGTGAAAAGCAGAAAGATTGGCAAAAACATTTTGTTCAAGTACACTTTCCACCAATCAATTACAATCCACCTCTGTCTGCAAAGAAGCTTGTAAGGCAGATTCATTTTTTTATTTTTTCCAGCTGATCGATAAAGGGCATCAACTGGGGAATGCTACAACAGACTTAAACCTAGGAGGGAAAATTGGTAAATAACAGAAGGATAAAAAGAGAATTGCTAAGTACAGATTTTGAAATAGATAAATTTAATTCTGGACTTTGGAACACTTTTCATGCGAGAAATGTGAACTTTAACTAAAAGGTTGTTAAAAATCCTGGCATTGCTTTTCTTCTACAACCCAATGAGCAGATGCACTTCTTCTAACGAGCAAATGTCTGACATAGGCACAGTGATGATTTTGATAATAAGGTTGAGTAAAAGATCAAACACAGCGACTATTGTGCAGAATGAATAGATTATCTCCACAGGTGAGACAGCCCACCCCACTGTGATTACTGCAGGCCATATGAAGCTAGAATAATTGTAGGGCAAAACCTAGTAAATCTGCCGCTTCCATCTAAATTACACTGTTTCACAGCAATCCAGGTTTAAGTACTTCATTTTGAGGAAACAAGCAGTTATTTTTTTCTATCAAAGTCACAGGGTCTAATGGGAATAAAACTCTCTCATGATACAAGTTCAGTGAATGACATATACTGTAATTGCTTGCTCAAACTAGTCAAATGAAATCCTTTGAAAAAGCAAGGATCCATTAAGTATTAAAATTGCTCTTAAGAGCAGATCACCCGGTATCATCCTTGCTTCTTCAAAGTTCTTATGAGTTTTTGACACAAAGAGAATGTACATTAACCTTCCAATGGTTGTATTACTACACGTTTGAACTTTCTAAATGTTTAATTTGAGTGCAGCCAGATTTTTATATGTGGACCAATGTGCTTGTTTTCCTGACAGCCCTGAATGACTTCTAATGTACAATATCTACTAAAGCCTCAAATTACTGTATGTTTTCAATAATAGATTACACAAACCCAATTTAGCTTAAGAAAATGAGTTAGGTGTAGTTATTTTGTTGTGCGCCCCCCCCCAACTAACAACCACAAATACTTTGTACAAAGTTGGATCCTTGCAATCATGAACCACAGAATGCTTTAACCATGTTTGTAAGCTTGGAAAGAGAAACAACAGGTCACTTTTCCAGTCCATTCAAATGGCTCACATATCCATGTAGTTTTCTAAACATGGAGTGTCGCAGGCTGAGGAATGACCTTATAGAGGTTTATAAAATCATGAGGGGCATGAATAGGGTGAGTAACTAAGGTCTTTTCACCAGGGCAGAGGAGTCCAAAACTACAGGGTATAGGTTTAAGGTGAGAGGGGAAAGATCTAAAAAGGAACTAAGGGGCAACTTTTCCATACGGAGGGTGGTGTGTGTATAGAATGAGCTGCAAGAAGAAGTGGTGGCGGCAGGTATAATTATAATGTTTAAAAGGCATCTGGATGGGTATATGAATAGAAAGGGTTTAGAGGGATATGGGCCAAATGTTGGCATATGGAACTAGATTAATTTAGGACAGCTGACCAGCATGGACAAATTGGACTGAAGCGTCTGTTTCCGTGCTGTACAACTCTATGACTTTCTGTACTTCTAACAACCTGCGATCACAGTTATACTGGCTAAAACATAAAGATCACTTCAGAACAGTAGAGAGTTCATCAAAATGTCTACAATCTGGTTTGCTAGCTTTTCTTTTGCCCAACCTGTTCAATGTAAAAGAATGTATGGTTTCCTAAAGAGATATCGCCAGTCAGCACCCATTACAGGTAAATTCATATAGAATTGTGTTCTGAAAGAATGAATGACCAATTCTGTAGCACTTAAATTTGTGGATGCTCAAGAATCCAGAATTAGATGAGTGCTGATTTCTCAGAAAACTGTAGGGCTGAAGGAGATTATAGAAACAGAGAAGGGGAAAGATTATGAAGGGATTTGTGAACAACAGTGAAGATTTTAAAAATAAGTCGTTGTTTGGCCAGAGGCCAGTTCAGGTCAGCAAGCATAGAGGTGATGGGTCAGTGAGACTTGAGGAAGTAAAGACATGGGCAACAGAAGTTCAGATGGTCTCAAGCATAGAATGTGGGAGACAAGCCAGACATACTTTAAAATAATCAAAGTTTGAGTTAACAAAGGTATGGATGAGGTTTTCGGGCAGAAGATGAACTGAGACCAGGCAGAGAGTGCAGAGCAGCCTTTACAATTAATACTGTGTTTTTAAATCAATAATAATGGGACCAGGTATAAACAGTTCCATCAAGTTGGACTATGTAAAGAGACATTGGAGGAGGAGGATGTAGTCAACTGTATCAAAGGAGGAATAATTTACTAGAATGACAATAACTGTCAGAAGAAAAAAAATGTCAAAGATATTATAACGGGGGCACTTGGAGAAGTTCAACATAATCAGGCAGAACCAACATGGTTTTGTCAAAGGGAAATCATGTTTATTTTATTGGAGTTCTTTGGAGAACTAATGCGGGCTGTGGATAAAGGGAAACGAGTAGATGTACTGTATTTAGATTTCTAGCAGATATTTGATACGTGCCACATCAAAGGTTATTGCCAAAATTAAAAGGTCAGCGATGGGGTAACATTTTGGCGTGGATAGTAGATTGGCTGACTAGTAGGAAACAGGCAATTGGAATAAATGTGTCTTTGTCAGATTGGCAAGATGCTGCAAGTGTTATTCCACAGGTGTTGGTTTTGGGACCTCAACTCCATAATTTATACAAATGATTTCAACCAAAGAACCAAAGCTATGGTTTGTGAAGCGGACACAAAGATCCTACAAGGGGAGATAGATAGACTAAGTTAGTGGGCTAACCCTAATCCAATCACGGATGGAGTTTAACGTGAGAAAATCTGAAATTATACATTTTGGCCAAAACAACTTAAAGGACATATTTCTAAATGGTGAGAGTTTGCAGAGCTCTAAGATACTTTCCTAGTGTCATAGGATGAGCACAGAGCGCTCATGAGGAGCGACTGGAGAGAAATAGTTTGCGGGAACAGTTCTAGGCCAAAGGTGAAGGTTCAGAGAACGTTTGGTCCTGTGGGTGAGTGGAGGGGAAGAAAGTAGCAGTGGCAGCTCATTAAGATTAAAATCATCTAGTAACAAAGGAGTTGGGAATAGCAAAATATGCTAAAAGTCTGTAAACAGAAAGGGCAAAATGGGAGGTTATGCTTCTGCAGTATTAACCACTACAAAGTAGTTGGGGTGAATGATCTGCTTCAGAGCTGTATATTTAGGAGCTCTTTGTGGTGAGCTGAGGAAAAATGATAGCGAGCTTTTGCTATTGTGAGGTGCCATATCACTGTCTGAGCAGCGTGAAAGTCTACGACAGAATCAAGTAGCAGACAAGTTAAAGACTTCAAACATTATAAGTGATGCCTGATCCTCTTAATATGGACACTTTTCAATGTAGATGTTCACTCAGTGCTAACAATAAATTCCTAGGTAACGTAAATTCTAAACATGTTAGCTGGCATGATTAAACTAACGGTCGTGAACATGGATTCAGGAGTTTTTACATGGAGGAAGAGATTAAGTGAGGATGACAGGCCAATGAACTCAGAGGAGAGAGAACATGAAGGATTGAGAGGCAGATTGCAATCTGAAGAATGACAAGTTATCCTGTGCAGAAGCTGAAGAAGCAAAGCCCTGAAAATTACTCGTTGAAAAAATTGGTAGGTTACTTGGGTAGGCAGTAGAGAACCAGAATGGTAAATAAATACTGAAACAAAGTGAATTGCTCAAAGGAGGAGAACTAAAACAAATTAAATACTTATTTCTCCCAAATGCTTTTTGCGTGACTTCCCTGTGCACAAATCTGCTGTCTTTCCCTGCAGTGTAACAATGACTTCATATCAAATTGCTTTCCATTGGCAGTGCAGCAATTTGAGATGACTTGAGCATGAGAAAGATGGTCTATAGATGTAAGATTTTATTTCCATTTGACAAAATATTGGAATAAGTCTTAATTTTTGACAATTATTTTGCATGAATAGGAAAACTGGAGGCATATTCAAGTTATAATACCATTCAAAATTCATGATGAAGAACACATTCAAATATACAGTATTTATCTTGGTTACACTAGGAGATAGGCAGAGGATTCAGGTGACTGACCACATTTATCTTGGTCAGCCATATTGCTATGAAGTTCAGATTTTCATCCAAAAAGAGGACTTTACAAAGGCTTTGCTGAAAACAATATAATCAGGATTAGTGTTTATGTAGCTTTGTTTATGAAAACTGGATTCAATATTTTGTATCAATGTAGAACAGATTTATGCTCCAGGCAGGCCTCTCGGTAGAATTTGCAACATTAAGTGATTTCAATTCTGCTAAAATGCAAAATAACTTCCGGGAAAGGCAATGGATATAGAATGCTCCTTTTCAAAATGTCAGATTATCTCACTGAGAAAAATTATTCCACTGCCCCTGCAGCTGCTACTTCTGTCAAGGGCACATCATGTTGCACAAAACTGAAAACACCTCATTAAAAATAAAAGAAAATGTAACAAAGTCTTCACAGAATTCATCCTAATTCTTTGAACCTACTATTTTAAGCATATAATAAGTGTAAATTTAGTTAATAACATTCATTTTACTGCCAGACTACAGTTGTGATAATCCAGCTATATGGAAATCGTTTGATAAGTAATAACCTATAATTAGCACCAATGTTTTATTTCCAGATGTGATCTAACACAGAAATATTAAAGTCAGAAATAATGGCTCTTCAGTTGTTTTCTAATGCTGTAGCCAATCCACTGTATACTGTGCCAAATATTTGCAGCGAAGAATTTTCCCATTTGAAGTTAAAATATGGCAGCCAGTGTGTTGGTGGCATAATGTCCACCATGGGCAGGGGTGAGATATGTTGCCCAATCACATGCTTCCCATCTCATTGTATATGCAAGCAAGGTGTTCCGCAGGCTATTTGCCAAATTGTGTGGCTGGCCAGCTGGAGATTCTCATCACCGGTCACACATTCCAGGCTCCAAGACTCCAGTACCATATTTAAAAGCTAGCTGGACTCTATTCTGGGCACTGCAAGTCAGAAACAGCCCCTCAAACTGTTGTGGGCACTCCTACAACGTAAGTGATGCCAGCAAAAAAGGACTCCATTGCCTTGCCACTTCACTGAACACGCCTTACAGACATTGGCAGATAGGGTCACAGAAAGCCAGGACTATCTTCTTCCCAGGGTACAGAGAGTAGCTCGGTGTCATGGTTGATTGATTGATTGATTAATTGATTATCACATGTACCAAAGTACAGTGAAAAGCTTTGTTTAAAGCAATATAGGCAGATCATTGTAAGCAATGATGTACAGATCAAAAAAACTTAAACAGAGGCATACAGGCTACGTTGCACAGCATGTGCGGTAGGCAACAGCATTGTTAGCAAGATCAACATTATTTGAGGTGAGAGAGTCCATTCATCTGTCTAGTCATGGATGGGAAGAAGCTATTCCTGAACCTGCTGGTGCATGCGTCTAGGTTTCTGTACCTTCTGCCTAATGGAACAAGTTGTAGGAGATCATTACCAGGGTGCAATGGGTCTTTGATGATGTTTCCACAGCAGTGAGCCATGTAAATAGAGTCCATGGATGGAAGCTTGGCTTCCGTGATGGTCTGGGCTGTGCACACCACCTTCTCTAGTTTCTCTCTATGGCAGTTGCCATACCAGGCCATTATGAATCCAGACAGTATGCATTCAATTGTGCATCTGTAGAAGTTGGTGAGGGACCTTATGAACATGCTGAATTTCTTGAGCCACCTGAGGAACAAGAGACATTGTTGTGCCTTTTTGTGGGAAGTCCAGGATAGTTTGAAGGTTATTGTCATCCCGAGGAACTTGATGTTCTCCACTTTCTGAACCTCAGCTCCATTGAGGTGGATGGGGTTGTGTTCTCCTTCTTTCTTTCTGAATGATCAGTTCTTTAATCTTACTGACATTGAGAGAGAGAGAGGTTGTTCTCATTGTACCACGTCACCAAGCCCTCTATCTCCCTTCTATATTTTGACTTGTGGTTAGATATCCATCCTAATACAGTGATGTCATCAGCAAACTTGTAGATGGCATTCATTCTGAATTTGGCAACACACTGGTGGGTGTGCAGAGAGTACAGTGGGGGGCTGAGGACGCATCCTTGAGGGGGTACCAGAATGGAGTGTTATTGTGGAGGAGGTGCAGTTACCTTCCTTTACTGATTGCAGTCTGTGTGTCAGAAAACTGAGGATCCAATTGCAGAGGGAGGAGCAGAGACCAAGGTCATGGAATGTTGAGATAACAAGGTGTAGAGCTGGATGAACACAACAGGCCAAGCAGCATCATAGGTACACCTTGTTATCTCGGATTCTCCAGCATCTGCATTTCCTATTATCTCTCATGGAATGTTGAGATCAGTCTGCGGTCATTAACGGTGTTGAAGGCAGAGCTGTAGTCAATGAACAGGAGTCTGATGTAGGTGCCCTTGTTGGCCATAGAAATGAAAGGCAAACATGCTGGAAAGAAATTTCAATGATCTCCAATGATCTACAAGCTAACTAGCACCATCTTCTCTCTTGGACCAAACACTCACCATGTCATCTCTTAGTCTGGTGCTTCCATTGCAAATGCATAATACCAAAGCTGATAGACTGCAAACATCAGTATCATGTCCATTCAAGGTCTACCTCATCTACCTCATCCTCATAACTGAGCAACCCACTGTCCTCTGCACTTCATACTCAATCACTGGAGTCAGCTCTCTACATTACATAGTTATACTCACAAATTACTGCTTGCAGCATTCCTATTATGCTCAATACTTCACTTTTTCTCCTTGCAGAAAAAAAGCAGCCCACTGCTGGACTGAGACGATGATGGTCAATGGGTTGCTGGTGCATATTGAGTTGGTTGTTGCCTTCAAGAAACGGATTATCAATTGGGCAGGAGAAGAGCAGGGCCTTTTCTCTGGTGCTTAGGTGACAACAATTGACCAGCAATCCTGTAAGCAACATTGTGCTCTGCTATTCTTGGATATGTACCAATGCTAATTCATTTCTCTGGATAAGCTTCTTCCATCTTCACTAACTAATCATTTCTCTTCTCCACAAGAACCCGTTAACTAGAAGTAGGCTACAGCCCTAACTCCTCAGTGTCAGCACCACCAGACAGATGCCACGACCTCAGTGGGTACACTATGTTACCCTTAGAAAACATAGCGACACAATCTGGTGAGCACATCACTCCACATGTCTATCCCCAAGGGTTCTAACACTCCAAGGAGAGCAGGAGACCAGACACATGCCTAGCCCGATGTGGATGTTCCTCAGTACACAGCCATAAAGAAAACAGTCAACCTGTAGAGAGAGGCACAGGAACATCAGGAAGATGGGCCAGAGGCACTCAATATAAAGGACACTCTCAGGTGGCCAAAGCTTCTAGAGGACATCTGCCAAGTCTTCGAAGTCAACACAGCAGGTTCCCTTCACCCCACCCCAGCTGCAGTGTTACTGCCTGCACCTAGATGTAATCGGAGGGAGCAAAAGAAAGAAACCATGTGAGGACAAATCCAGCATTCAATCACTGTAATAACACATGCAGTTTCATATGCATATGTCCTGTTCCACTATTCAAATATCTTTTGTCATCTTATTGTTCCAATAGGCCCAGATTAGGTGGAGCGATGTTGAGGATGTGAAGCATTTTCAATAAGCAAAAAAGATGTTGCATTATCGGCATCTCATAATCAACAAAGTAAGTGATTGCAGAAAGCCTCATCTGGTAGGGAACCACAAACCTATAGATTGGGAATTGTAAGGCTACGTATAAAATGTCAGAGCTACTAAGGCTAAAGATAAGGTGTAAAGGAGGGGCCTGGATATCTCAACTATTCACACTTCACTTGCACATTGTGGGGAGATTGGAATCAGTGATGCTTCCACTCCCTGCAGGAGGGAAAGGTTTGTTCCATGTCTGGGATCCAGAAAAGAACACAACTTTATTTAAGACAGTGAGATGGCCAATAGACAACTGACGTGTTATGTGTTTTCAAGCATAATGCTCAGGAGAAATCAGATGCACAAATCACCGATCATTCACATTGCTGCCTTCTCAGGCATTGCAAGGCGCACTGAAGGCTCACAGCATTCTGAAGCATTGAAGGGAGTGTGATATGGAAAAGTTTATTCTCAGGACGAGTGACAACTTATTCATTACGTTGCAGGAGCCCTGATGTGACTCATAGTTCTTTGGCTCAAGGCATATTTTAGCACAAACATCCAGAAGAGTGGTACAGCTTAAGTGCTCACTGTATCACAGATACTAGGCAAGGGAAATGTTCGTGCAGGCCCTTTCATTTACAAAATGTTGAGAATATCAGGTCTATATTTCAAAGAAGAACTGAATGTTTTATGGCGTACAGTAATGAACAATGAATACAAGTCAATCCAACACCAATGTGGAATACATTAGGCAGAGGGCTGACTGCCAACTATACAAAATAAATTAGACATTGCAAATAGAAAGTATCCTCTCAGCTCAGACATCCTTGAAGCTCGTAGGTTTAAGGGTCTCTCTGTCCTTTTGGACTTCTGAAACACTGTCCTGTCTTCCTCTCTTTGCCACAGCTCCTTAGTCATCTCAGGATCTTGACTCTCATCTTGCTTCTCCAAGGATTTCCTCTCATTTTTGCATCTCTGCCTCTTCAGGATATCCATCCATTTCCAACTCAGATTGTGGAGGGCACAGCACACCACTGTAATATGGGACATACTGTCTGGATGTACTGCTTGGTCCAGGCATTGTAATGGCACCTTCAAGAAGCCTGTGATCTGTTCCACAATAGCCCTAGTGGAAATATGACCAGCATGTCACATTTGCTCTGCAGGACTTCAGATTTCTTAGACGTATCATGAGCCAGTCTGGGATGGGTACCACTTCTCACCCATTTACCATCCTTGTATGTCCCAAAGGCTTTGCATGGAAGCTGGCATGTGAGAGTGCTCCAGTAATTAGAAGTTGTGGCAGCTCCCTGGATATCTAGCATCAGCCTAGAAAATATGTCTGCTATTACTACAAATGAGTCAAACATCAAGGGAGTGGTATCTTTTCCTGGTCATGAAAACCACTTGCGGGTGATAGGCACTCTCAAAACAATTTGGCTAAATAGATTACAACTTTGGGAAATGAGTGATGAATGAGAATTGCATCAGTAACATCCTGGATGCACTTACAAACCATTTCTTTCCACACACATACAGACAGAAACAGACAAATAGGCAGAACATAAAGCTGGGAAGGCAGCTCAATGGACCCTGTTCATGGGGTCCACTGAGATATTCCTTTAGATTGTCAGGATGCGCTGCTCTTTGATTCTCCCTCTCCAGATACTTTCACATGCTTGTAGAAGGTACTGCAAGGCTGGTTCATACTTCTAAGGACTCTGGCTTGCTGGTTGAGAGCTACAGTTTTCAGTATCTACTGTGAGAAAATCCAACTGGCTGTCTTCAGAGATAAAAGGTACTGCAGATGCTGGAGAATCCGAGATAACAAGCATGGGGCTGGATGGACACAGCAGGTCAAGCAGCATCATAGGAGCAGGAAAACTTGACGTTTCGGGCCTAAACCCTTCATCAGAAATGGGGGAGGGGAAGAGGGTTATGAAATAAATAGGGAGAGAGGGGGAGGTGGATAGAGGATGGATAGAGGAGAGGATAGGTGGAGAGGAGGCAGACACGTAGGGATTCCCTGAGGTTTGTCCGGAGGGAGGAGGGTAACTTCTTCAGGGTAGGCATCCTTAGAAGAGGCTTGGCAGTGGGGTTAAAATTGTATCAGAGATAAAAGGTACTGCAGATGCTGGAGAACAGACTTGAGATTTTATTTTATTGCAGAACAAAACAGCTCCTTCTCGTCGAGAACTCCAGAAGTGGTTTATGTCAAAATGTTCACACTCCCAAGTTGTTCAGCTCCCTGGGAACCACATCATCAACAATAAGTAGTCTCAAGTCTAAAACCTAATCAGCTATTTCTTACCAGCCAAAGTTCCATTTTTACACACAACATGGCTCCAGCTCATCTGAAAACTGGGCTTCCACTATTGCTTGAACAAGCAATTGTGTAAGAAACACTTATAATGGGTGTCAGGTTACTTGCTTTTAAAAAGTTCAGCACTTCTTGGTATTTAAAGCAGTTCTTTTCCCAATTCAATCCACAATCAAAAATACAGGAAAATTTTTAAAATGTAGTCTTTACAGATATTCTTTAAATGAAGAAGGTGGTCTTGATCACAAGCTATTCTTCGTAGCTGGCCAAGGCACACAGGCTTGAAGCAAACCCATGATAAGTGTATGGGTTGTTAAAAGCATATGTGAACTCTGACATTAATCACGCTGAAGCAGAATGTTACGCCTGACACAGGGTACTTTTTGTAGCACAACAAACAAAATAGAACGCTGATAAAGCGTTGACAGTAATTTATCCTTCCTTCATATAAGGTGGCCCAACAAAGCGTTCATGTTTCCTTGGCATTCGGCATCTATCAGAAGATTTCCATCCAAACTGTTCCCCCCTCCGCTATCCCACATATGGAAGTCATATCCAAGCAGAGTTCCTGTGTGAGAGGATATGGCAGCAGTAACATATCAGCTTGCGCTACTTGGAACTGTGTGCCTTGGCCAACTGGGAAGTGATCAAGCATGCCTTGTTCCACTGATTATTTGCTGGTCTCGTAAATGGGCACAATGTACTACTAATGATCCTTTTATGGTGCGATTTTTGAATTGGATGCTTTGATAAGTGTTGACTTCCAGATTAATTGTGAAAAGAAGGCAACTGAATTGCAATCAGTGCAGTTGTCCCATAGAGGGTCTCACATTACAGGACTGCACTCCATCTCTTGGCGAAAAGCAGTAACCTATTCCTCCCACTTTGGAGGCACTGTTTTCCACATTGAGACCTTACTGCACAGTTGTTTTTTGGATCAATGTGGTGGGGGTGAGCAACATGCAATGTAGCTCACCTGTGACCAATGGATAACCCCACCCCTCTTCATTTCTCCCCCAGTGTTGCAATTCTGTGGTCCCCATGACCCTTCTCTATCCTCCTATTTCGGTTGAACCCCTTTAAATTACCAAGATTCAGATGCTGTTGTTGGCCCTGCACCCTCCCCACTTTGAGGCCTCGATGACCATGATTTTCCTTGATTCACCTGCCACCTTGGCACTGCACAGTCCACTCTGATATACTACCACGTCCCATCCTACAATCTGAAATTGTACCATATTACCATGACTAGTCCATCAGTGCAAAAAATACAGTGAGGTTAATCACCAGGCTGAGCTAGCAGCAGCCTTGGCAACATTATGGACTGACTTCTGAAAAGCCCCAGATTATGTGTGACCCAACTCCTGATAGCTGTGTCCCATCACCCAGACCGAAATGGCAGGACAGTCATAACTGACTGCGGCCCATTCGGAGTAAAATTGCCGTACTATCCTGAATGGCCCTCTTG
The DNA here is from genome assembly GCA_024137785.1 of Ginglymostoma cirratum. Classification (NCBI taxonomy): domain Eukaryota; kingdom Metazoa; phylum Chordata; class Chondrichthyes; order Orectolobiformes; family Ginglymostomatidae; genus Ginglymostoma; species Ginglymostoma cirratum. The sequence continues at coordinate 26,098,708 of JAHRHZ010000069.1, read as the reverse complement.
CAAGGCCCAGATTGCTTTTGCTTCACTGCAAGGACTGATTGTAACCTTATCCCTGCACTATACAAGCATGGAATCCAGACTTTCTTTGGATCAACTACCTGGCTGGCCATGACCAACCACTACGATTAGAAATGCCCCAGTCCTGGTCTGACAACGGCAACATCCCGGACTGATCGGTGTCCACTCTAACTCTATTAAACATTCCTCAGAATTGACCTTCACACATCACTATTGTCTTCAAGCATATAACTGCTGACACATGCTGCACCTCTGACGTTGACACAGCCCTGTCCCATACAGCAACACGATCCCATTCCATGCTCCACCATTGTCGCTACATGTCCTCTTCACTGCCTCCTAATGCTACAAGTTGCATTGATATTCCTCTCTGCTAAATTTCTACCTTTGAGCCATGGAGAATGCTTTTTTTCCTGTGTGCACTAGCATTCTACCTTAGACCCAGAAGCCCTCACCCCGGCACTGCCTCTGCACTAAATTTCTACTTCTGAGCCAAAGGCTGCTTGCTATTTCCTTGTGCTAAAACTTCCTTTGAGCTAGAGACTGCCTGAAAATCATTATTTTACATCCTAGAAATGGTGCCTGAGTCTGCCTGCCAAAGCTTGCTGTGAGTTAACATGTGTTTCTTGACCTTGCCTGAATAACAAGGCAACCTGATTCTGAGGCTGTTGTGCTGCTCCTACCCCGTTGTGCAAACAGAGTTTCCAGGGAGATACTAAGCCCGATAACCAAGGTGGTACCTACTGCTGTAGCAGAGGTTCCACCTAGACAGTGAGAAGATGGCAGGCACAGCTTTGAACTCACCCAGACTCAGGCCAGAGGAGCCAGGTCACAGCTACCCACTCAGTTCTTATTGTCGAGTGTTCAAAACATTGAGTTTCTTGATTTGGGGAAAGTCAGTCAGAAAGAGGACGCTGGAGGGTCTGCCTCCAATTCTTCCCTTCTAATCCTTTAGTTCTGTCTTAATTTCTGGGGATACCCTGTCTACCAATATTATTTACAAACCCAAAGACTTCCACAACTACTTTGACTACACTGTAGCATCCTGTAAGGACTTCATTCCATTCTCTCAATTTCTCCATTTCCGTTGCTTTTGTTTTGGTGATGCTATTGTCTGCAATGCTATTTTCAACATATCCTTTCCTCAGCCAAGGATTCCCTCCCACCCACAATACCATAACCACTCTAGTAGACACAACCTTCAACTGTGTCTGAGCTATTTGGGGGATTTATGCCTTCATTCCTTCCACTCCGTCCCAGTACTACAATAGAGGTCCCCCATCCTTACTTTCCACATCACCATCTTCAAGATTCAAAGGATTATCCTCTGCTATTCCCACTACCTCCACCATGATTCCATCATTGAATGCAACTTCCGTATCCTCAACATTTCGCAGGGACTGTTCCCACTGTGACACCATAGTTCATTTTTCTATCACCCAATACCTCATCTCATCCCGTAGCAACTTGCCACATGATCATAGGAGGTGCAATAGATGCCCTTTACATCCTTGCTCATCACTGTTCAAGGTTCCAAATATTCCTTTCAGCTGAAGCAGCAATTAACGTGTACCTTTTTCAATTTTATCTGCAACGTGGCCTCTGTCCTCTACATGGGGGAGATCAAACATAGTCACTTCCACTCAGTCTGCAAGCATGATGCCAACCCCCTATTTGCTTGCTATTTAAACACACCATATTGCTCACATTTCAATCTTAAGTTGCCGGTAGAATTTCAGTGAAACCAAATGCAAGCTGGAGGAACAGTAATTTATTTTCTGATATACAAACAGCCTTCTGACCTTAACACTGAATTCAATTAACTTCAGGCCATAAACCCTGTCCTCAGTTTTGCTTCACCTGCCTTCCTACTCTCTCACCCTTCCGTAGCCTTCAGTATAGACTTTTCATTGCTTTGCTTACAGCAGAGCTGAATTAATTCTGCTGTTAACGCCTATTCTGGGCTTCTGTCACTTCTCCATCACCACTACCTCTTTTGCCTTTTGTTCTTTGACACCCATGATCACCAATCTCACCCTCCAAACTGTGTCTGTGTGGGATTCCTCTGGGTGCTCCGGTTTCCTCCCACAATCCAAAGATGTGCAGGTTAGGTGATTGGCCATGCTAAATTGCCCACAGTGTCCAGGGACGTGCAGACTAGGCGGGTTAGCCATGGGGAATGCAGGGTTACAGGGATAGGGTGGGATGCGGGTCTGGGTGGGATGCTCTTTTGAGGGTTGGTGTGGACTTGTTGGGCTGAATGGTCTGTTCCCACACTGTAGGGATTCTATGAAATGATTGTGTCCAATCAAAACTCTTGGAGTGAATACCTTGTTGCAGGTGGCCAGCACTTATTAAAACCAAGAGGAAACTAAGTTACCTTTAAAATTATCCTAAACTGCAAGGACAATAAGATGGGCCACCAAGAAATGAATCCAACTTTCTACTACAAACATTACACAGGCACAGAATATCAAAATGCTCCTTTCATAATGGTGGGAGATCAGCAGTAGACACATACAGAGGTTGTGTAGTGTTTCAAGGATACATACATTTGTTTGCATTAGTACAGTGATCCCTTTTAGTTCTTGATAATCACACAAAAAAGAATCAAATGGACCTCTGGCCATTTTAGTGGTGGTTAGAAAATACTGACATTGATTTCCATTTCTTGGGAATATCACTCCTGAACCCTCGATTGTGCATTAGGGCAGATCCAGTATGAAACTACAAAGTTTAGCAGCACAGAGCAAATAATAAGCTTGTCCTTACTTGCGATGCAAAGACATGCAGGTTGTCTGGAGCTGAGTGGAATTCTAAGTCAATCCCAATGGCAATGAGCCAGAATACCTAGTCAAACATTTTGTCCTTAAATACTGCAGACCTGCCTCAACAGATTTCAAAGTTCTGAATTTGTCACTGGAGGTTGCCTTGATTCCTATATCCAGACAACTCTTTTTGGAGCCATGTGATTTCAATGAGAAACTGCTCACATCTCCCCAAAAGGCATTTAGATATTATTCTGTCACAAGATAACCAGTGCAGTTCAGTCCTTATTCAAGAAATTTGTAGGAGATGAGAACATCCCATGAATGGCACTGTGAACAGCACATCTCACTACAAAATAGTGAAGGGGACACAATACATTCACCCAAGTACATGGAATACCCCAGGAGTTTATGAAATAATTGTTTAACATGGATGAACCTAAGAAATCCTGATGTAGCATTGTATGACTAATAAAGACAGGTGTGGAGATATCTCATCAGAGCATAACCTTAAAGTTTGTGTTGGTCCATGAGTGTGTATAATTTTAGTCCATAAGTGAAAGGTTGTTGAAATGTACCTATTTAATAGCAGACTGATTTAAGTGACAAGACACTCCCACCATACCAAACAGAAAACAAAACATGATGGCAACAAGTTAGTAACTGAAGTAAATCAGAGAAGTTCGAAGTATTGATGAAGAACTTGTTAAGATAATGAGATATTGTCAGGAAGGATGTCAACATTCATCCCAAATAAGTAACACTTTGAGCAGTGAAAACATCTATTATAGGTAAACTAAAACAACTTCAGATGCTGGAGATCTGAAACACAAACAGTAATTGCTGGAGAAACTCAGCAAGTCTGGCAGCATCTGTGGGAAGAAAAATGTTTCAAGTCCGGTGACTCTTCTACAGAACTGAAGAGTATCAGACTTGAAAAGTTAACTCTGCTTTCTTCTCGGACATGCTGCCAAACCTGCTGAGGCTCTCCAGCAATTTCTGTTTTTTTGTTTTACTATTATGGATGATTTGTGGTGTTTAATGAAAGGCTGTTAATACCTAAAACACATAAATGGCAAAAAAGGAGGAAGATTTTAGAAATATCGGGGAATTGAGAGTTGTGAGGATCTGCCAAGAAAGAACAATCAAGGCCTGGGTCTTAATGATTGGTGAGGGCAATTTAAAAAGCTGAATGGCATATTCCTGCTTCTATTCCTTAAATTTGTATGTAGGAGCAAATTACTGCAGATGCTGGAATCCAAACAGAAAGCAACCAATACTGGAGATCACAGCGTGTCAGGCAGCATCCAAGGAGACAAAGCAAGCTAACATTGAGTCTACATGACTCTTCATCAGAGCTAAAGTGAAATGTGGAAGGGACAGCATTCATGCAATTGTGGAGTTGGAGTGCTCGGGGAGAAATGATGTTGGTAGTTAGATTAAACGATCGAAATGTGAGAAGGGCAGAATAATACCAAAGTAAATGGTGAAGTAGAATAAGGAGTCAAAATCATAAAATTACTCTTGAAGAATAATAATATTTATTGGCTGTATTGAGCTATAGATCATAGAACAGAGAACATAGAACATTACAGCGCAGTACAGGCCCTTCGGCCCTCGATGTTACGCCAACCTATAAAACCAATCTGAAGCCCATCTAACCTACACTATTCCATTATCATCCATATGTTTATCCAACGACCATTTAAATGCCCTTAAAGTTGGTGAGCCTACTACTGTCGCAGGCAGGGCATTCCATGCCCTTACTACTCTCTGAGTGAAGAATCTACCTCTGACACCTGTCCCATATCTATCACCCCTCAATTTAAAGCTATGTCCCCTCGTGCTAGCCGTCACCATCCGAGGAAAAAGGCTCTCACAGTCCACCCTATCCAATCCTCTGATCATCTTGTATGTCTCTATTAAGTCACCTCTTAACCCTCTTCTCTCTAACAAAAACAGCCTCAAGTCCCTCAGCCTTTCCTCATAAGACCTTCAACATAACAATTGCAAAATGGATTTATCACCATTAGAACTAGAAATAGAGAAAAGACTTCGAATGCATATTTTATCTCTGCCTAAGAAATTAAAGTCTTATATTACTATGGAGGACCATGACAGAGTGAGACAATGGGAAGAAGTCCAAAGGGAGAAACAAACAAGGAATTTCAATCATTGTTATTGAGCAAGAAAATTGTCAATTCTTCAGGCATGACAGTATAGTTTGGAGACCAACAGCAAGAGGAGTTATTGTTAAGAATACGGATCAGCCAAGATGACATTTGGTACCAATATCACAAGGAGAAATCGAAGAGCCTTTGTATCCTTGAACAGGGAAGCTGTATAATTTTATGACTTCAATCCTGAACAAAAAGGAATCATTGAAATCTCTACATAGATTCAAGGAACGCAAGCGGACAAAGGGCAAGCCTTTCAGACCATCAACCATCAGGTTTAAATCGAAAAAAATCAGGGAACTTTGTAAAACAACCAGAAGGACTGTTCCTGTGACATCTGACACTCTGGGGAGAGATGGGAGTATACTGTAATTAATGGGACCAAAGATTTTAGATGTTGTCCTTTTACAGGGTGACAGCATTCTTCCTTCTCACCCTGCCATTCTGCCAATGTCCTTGCTTTTACCAGTCCATCAAAAGTCAACTCAGATTGTTCTGGCGGTACCAAGTAGACCAGTTCCCAGCCAGGTCTTTTAGAGCAAGAAATGCTTGAGCTTTTCCTTCAAAACCACCTGCAGTCTCCTCCGTTAAAGGACAGCAGCCTTCCATAAGCTACTCTGCAGCCGCCAGATGAGCAACATATAGGACCACTCAAACAGACAAAGTCACAGGGGAGACAGGCACTAAAGTCATAAGTGATTAAGATTGAGTAGTTTAGTTTCTTGTGCAAAACAGTAAGATTTCATTTATAAGTTTGGTTTTTACTTTAGCATTTGTTTATGCAGATGCTGTCATGGCCAGTGATACTGGTGTGGACTTCTGGTGAAGTGGATTCTGTTTTCTGATGTTGGACTCAGATACATTCTTCATGTACAATTTGGGAAAGAGCGAACTTTCTGGGATGTTTTCTCCCTCCTCTTCATGTCCTTAGTTCTTAGGTGCTGCCATATAGCTAAGAGAGAGAACTGAGAGAAAGATACCTGAACAGGTCATGCAGTATATAGAAGACCACCACAAAACTTGACAATCCTGTGCTACATAGTGCACGATTCCTCCGTACTGGCCATGAAGCAGAAACCTTGTTTTAGCAGGCCAGTTATCTCCCTTTATCACAACTGTGCGGGGTCAAACCAATGTTGTGTACTGATTGACATCACAATCCGTCCGCTCTCAGTATTTCTGGCAGAGGTCGCTGTGCACACTTGTGCCATTTTGGAGATCTAAAAGCACTAACAACGCTCAGGTTCAGTGCAAATAGTCCTGGAAACAGGCTGTTCAGCCCAACAAGTCCACACCAACCCTCTGAAGAGCATCCTACCCAAACTCATCCCCCTATAACCCACCTAATCTACATATCCCTGAACATTATGGACAATTCAGCATGGCCAATCCACCCAGCCCGCACGTCTTTAGACTGTGAGAGGAAACCAGAGCACCTGGAGGAAACCCACGCAGACACATACAGAATGTACAAACTCCACACAGACAGTTGCCCGAGGCCAATATCTGTTCATTGTACAGCAAGCTGTAATCTGAATAACTCAGCACATAGTGTTTGCAGATATTTCCATTAAATCAATGTTAGCTACATTTTTGTAATTGCTAGCAAAAATGTACTTCTAGAATATTTTTATGTTGGTGCTGTACTTTGATATTTGTTTGATCTTACCTATTGGACTTGTTCATAATACCAAGGGAATTAATTACTCATTCCCCTATGAAACTGCTACATTAAGATTACAAATGATATTATTTTATGCACCAAAATGAATGGCATGCCAATTTCCTTATTTAAGCTCATAGTACTGTCAAAGCAGGGGATGATTGTTGGCAGTTGGTCATCTTAACAAGGTCCATGCTAGTCCATAAGAAAGTTGTAATAATTGAAGTAATTAAAGTGGGATAGTGCTGAACTTAGTTCTATGCTGCTCTTTCAGTTAATTACTCCCCAGTTGTGAAAGAAACGAAAACCAGCCTTGTGAAGACTGAGCGCATATTGATTTTGACTTTGACTTTGGTGAGGCAGTTCTAAGAATAATAGAACTCAACAGCAAACAGCAGACATTTCACCTCCAGTAAGCTGATTTGGCAAGCTACACAGAAGATTCACAAAATGTTTACTTGCCAGAGGCCCAGTGAAATAGATTGGACTGCCCTAGGTTTCCACTGACAAAATATATAAAATCAAGTTATCCTCTTGTCTATTTAATGTCTTTTGATGCTTTCAAAAGTATTTCAGTACTCATAATACCTGCAACATTTATTTCTCAGCATCAATATGATACAGCTAAATTGTGAAATATACAAAGCCCTAAAATGTTTAATTTGTAATGCTTTTCAAGGGCATTATTTTCACCATAAATTATCTGAAAATACATTTGTCAAAAATGGCAAACTCTACATTTAGGGTTTGGTATCAGCCCACATCCATGTCAGCACCACACTTCTCTGATTGGAACAACAAAACAAAGACCTTCTTTCTTAAGGAAAATTATTTTCTTCATGAAAATCCTCAGCTTCTGCATATTTTATATGTAGGGGCAAAATTTATTAGTTTTATAGGAATAAACCAGTCGTGATTGTAATGAGTTCAGCCAGGTGAAAATCTGATGAAGGGTCTAGGCCCGAAACGTCAAGCTTTCCTGCTCCTATGATGTTGCTTGGCCTGCTGTGTTCATCCAGCTCCACACCATGTTATCTCGGATTCTCCAGCATCTGCAGTACCTATTATCTCTCTACCTACATCTTGTTTGGAACAGTTAAATTGGTTCTGATTTGGATGTTGCTAAGTAATCAAAATAAACGTTTGGTTAAATGGTCACCTGGTTCTAGTGGAGGTTGAGGTCAGCATAGCTGTTTTAGTGACTGTGGAACTAATTTTTAACAAAATTTGCTCTGGATTCCATCCCTTAAGTTTGAGCAAGACTTCCGCTAGATTGAGAGCCCTATACCAGGGAATGCTTACAGATTAAGGGTATGACTTAGGTTAGGGTCTCTTATTGAGAAGCAACTGGTTGAGTTATCACTGATTGTAGTAAAAGGTTCAGGCCCAAGCCTGATGGGGCAAAATTGTTTGAGAAAGATTCAACTAGATCGGCTCAACATTTTTCAATTCTAAAATGGCTGTCTGAATGATGTCCTAATTAAATACCCTGAAGATTTTTAGGAAGGTCTATCAAAGGAGCCAAGGCCACCTTGCAAGTTGATCAGGAAGCAATTCCACAATTCTGCAATGCCCACCCAGTGCCATTTGCCTTATGGAAGAAAAGTAGAGGCAGAAATCAGAAGACTGTAAAATGAAGGAATCATTAAAACAGTCCAGTTTGCGGAATGGGCAACATCAGTCATACCAACTGTGGAGCCCGACGAGTCTGTTCATCTTTGTGGGGATTTAAAACAAACAGTAAACTGCTTTTCGCAGATGGACAAATATCCAATTCCTCCCATAGAGGATTTATACCCTATTCTGGCAGGGGACCTGTCTTTCACAAAGTTAGACATGAGCCATGCATGTTTGCAATTACGGTTAGATGAGGATTCCTAGCAGTATGCTCCACTTAATACCCATAAGGGTTTGTGCCAATAAACAAGATTGCCATTTGGGGTATCGTCAGTCTGTGTAATGTTTTGCAGACAAATAAGAAGATTTTACTTGGTCTACCACAGGTCGCCACTTATCTAGATGGCATGCTAATAACAGAGAAGACCAATAAGAGCACTTAGAGAATTCTGACATAGTCCTTAGATATTTCTCCCAAGGTGGCTGGGTAAGTTCTGGACTCAGTTACACGTCAACTATTCTTTCATGAGCTCAATGTTCTTAGTCATTGGGGATACCCACTCAAAATGGCTAGACATGCATCGAGTTCATTTATCACACGTGGGGATGACAATAAAAAAGCTGCGCATGTCTTTTGCAATATGTGGAGTCCCGGAAGTGTTAGTCACAGATAACCGGCCATCACTTTCCAGCAAGGAATTTGAATATTTTCTAAAGTTGAATGGCATTTGACATATGAGGACAGCTCCATACCACCCATCATCCAATGATCTGGCAGAAAGAACAGTCAAAACTTTGAAGACAGGCTTGAAGAAACAGCCTACAGCTTCACTAGATACCAAACCATCCTGATACCTATACGATTATAGGACCACCCCTCCAGCAGATAGCTCCAGCAGAGCTGTTAATGGGGAGATTCTGCACCAGGTTAAATCTACTCTTCCTGAACCCTTTTGGGTGGGGGGGAGGTGGCGGAGGGGTGCGGAACATCAATGCCAGACAAAGACTCCACTAAGCGAGAGACAGACTGTTTACTTCAGGGGACAAAGTTTGGTGCAGGAATCATGGGAATGGCCCTGCATGGGTAAGAGACATGGTCATCATGATATCAGGTCCAGTGATGAATAAGGTACGGCTAGGTGTGAAGGTCCTGAACAAGCACGTGGACCGTATGAAAGCTGCAAACTCACAAACAGTGTGGGAGCAGTACACACCCAGCTCCTCAACTGTTCCAGAACCCGCAAGGTTCTCCCTCTCTAACAAGCAAAGAAAATACCTTGGAATATGAGGTAGACAGGGCAGATGTCGCCACCTTGATGCCTTTGCTGCTTGAGGAGGAGAGTGACATTTTTCCAAGATGCTGGAGGTGCAAAAGGCGAGGTACTATGCTTTACACGCTGCCTTTATCTGAGGCAGAATTGAAGGAACCTTGAAGGTGCTAAAATGCTCTGGGAGAAGATACAAAACAAACAGCCTATGTCCTCAGAATCAGACAGGGAGGGATGTTGTGATTATAATGAAGAAGATGGTCACGTTTGTTGGATGTCAGTCATCTCAGCTCCAGGACATCTCTGCAGGAGTTTCTCAGTGTGGTGTCCTAGGCCCAACCATCTTCAGCTGCTTTATCACTGACCTTGCCTCCATCATAAGGTCAGAAGGAGGGATGTTCACTGATAACTGCACAATGTTCAACACCATTCAGGCTCCTCAGATACTGAAGCAGTCCGTGTCCAAATGCAACAAGATCTGGACAATATCCAGGCTTGGGCTGACAAATGGCAAGTGACATTCATGCCACACAAGTGCCAGGCTATGACCATCACCAATAAGAGACAATCTAACCAATGCCCCTCGACATTCAGTGGTGTTACTGTCACCGAATCCCCAACTACCAACATCCTGGGGGTTGCCAATGATCAAAAACTCAATTGGACTCACCACATAAATGCAGTGGCTACAAGAGTAGGTCAAAGACTAGGAATACTGTGATGAGTAACTCACCTCCTGACTCCCCAAAGCCTCTTTGCCATCTACAAGGCGCAAGTTAGAAGTGCAATGGAACACTCCCCACTTGCCTGGATGAGTGCAGCCCAACCCCCAGCACTCAAGAAACTGGACACCATCCAGGACAAAGCAGCCCACTTGATTGGCACTGCATCCACCACCAATGCTCAGTGTAGCAGCAGTGTGTACTACTTACAAGATGCGCTGCAGAAATTCACCAAAGATCCTCAGACAGCACCTTCCAAACCCATGACTACTTCCATCCAGAAGCACAAGGGCATCAGATACACGGGAACACCATCATCTTCAAGTTCCTCTCCAAGCCACTCATCTATCGTCTTCCGACACTGTTGCTGGGTCAAAATCCTGGAATTCCCTACATAAGGGCATTGTAGGTCAACCTACAGCAGGTGGAATGCAGCACTTCAAGAAGGCAGCTCACCATCACCTTCTCAAAGGCAACTATGGACAGATAATAAATGCTGGCCCATCCCACAAAATGAAAAATAATTTTAAAAAGGGATCAGGTAAACCTCACAGAATATGAGTTCCCTAATTGGGCTATTAATCTGGTCCAATCAGGGAGCCCTGACTGACAGGTATAAACAGGAGTGTCAGAGGTTCTGTTCACTCTGAAAGATGGCTCTGAGGAAGCTGAATAAATGTCAAAGACTTTCCATATGTAAATAAAGGTGACTTGGTGACAGGATACAGGTCTCTGTGGAATTATTTCGAAACCAAGCACCTCAAATCTCCCTCACAGAACTCAGAATATCGTCAAATATCTCACACATATGCTTGTAAAGGGTCTAATGGCTGTTTAAGGCCCTGTAGCAAAATTCATTATCACCCTCAATTCAAATAAGTTTCATCCCTGCTTGCAGGCTTTGGTGGGTTTGTTGTAGTTTAGAAGTGGGTAACAAAAACTATGTTTTTCTAAACATTGTCTCAAGATAGTCAGAAAGAGAAAGAGTGCTCCTACCAGTCAAAGTATGAATCTATTCTCATAATGCAGTCATACCAAATGATCACTGCCAGCAAGACAACTGGCTCAAGTTGGATCAGCCACCAAGTTGGACTGAACAAAATTAAGTCTGAGCCTCAATGTTATGTAAGCTTCCGGCCTCCTAGTTTGCAGACTGGCCAAAAATGGTAAAAACAAACTTCACCTCTTTGTAGGCTATAACGGAAAATCTCTACTTCTGGTTTCTAAGAAGCAAAGGAAACTTGAATTACTGCAAGCAATGCAGGCAAGAGTCATTTGCGTTCTTTGATCAAGGTTCTTAGCTGTAAGAAAATGCAGTAAAAATTTGGCCTTCTGGAAATAATGCCACAGAAGTCTTGATCATGGTGGGATGCGTAAGCAGAGGCATGAGTGTGGGTTTCAGCTGGCAAACCCAGAAGGTTGGTTTTCTGCACATGCTATGGAGCATTCATTCCTCATCATAAAAATATAAGTGAGGAAGGAGTCTTACAAAAAGGACCTGTGTGGTAGGGAAGTGGTGTGGTGTGCATGAAGGGGGAAGCATTTAACATGTCTCAAAGCTATGCTTACCTCCCTTGAACTAATTGGGTTTCTGAGGCCTATATTAAATCCATTTAATTGGCCAAAATGCCTTGGGAGAAGGTTAACATTCTGCCCCTCGACGTGCCTTTTTAAGACTGGTGGGTAGGAGATGGTTTGGGTCAGTTTTGAGATTGTTAAAGTTTTGAACTTCACCAGCCCTTTGCAGTTGAAGGCTAAATCTGGAACCATTTGACGCAAAAAGTACGAATCAGTGCAGGCTGCTCTGGGAAGTTACATTAGGATTGGCTGAATGGCATTCTCCATCAGTTTTGTGCAATCAGTTGCATTTCATCAAGCAATTTACCTGGATACTAACAGCTAAGTTGTGCCACTCTGACAACAGAATAATAAATGTCATACAAACAGATTCAAAACAATATTGATAAAATAATGATGTAATCAGAGTGGAAATAATTTCCAACATCAGGAAGATCCCTTTGTCACTACAGCAGATATTTTCTCCAAAATTCACCTGCTAATATCCAAACATCCATCATGAGCAAGCATTTATTTCATATCAGCAAAATTAAAATATCCCACCTGCTACAAGTGGTTCTCGGGTATTTCTTGAGTTTATTTGATCAGCTGACTTGATACCAGGCCATATGTAAATCATAGTTAGAGACGAATAAAATACACATGCTGGAATCCAGGGTAGACAAACAGGAGGCTGGAAAAACACAGCAAGCCAGGTAGCATCTGGAGGAAGGGAAATCAATATTTTGGGTATTACCCTTTTCAGGGCTGGATATGGGGGTAGGTGGAGCTGCTGATTGAGACGGGCAGGGAGGGTAGCGGAATAGAGGTGATAGGTGGACACTGGTAATAGGTACCACCTGGTTGGTTGATGGGAGGGATGAATCTGATTGGTAGCTGCAATGGAAGGGAGGGAGTGGGGCTGGAAAGGGAGCCAGGGGATGAGTGGGAAGGTTATTTGAAATTAGAGAACTCAATGTTAAGTCCTCCAGGCTATAGGGTGCCCAGGCAGAAGATAAGGTGTTGTTCCTCAAATTTGCATTCTGATTCACTGTGACACTGGAGGAGGCTGAGTATGGACATGTCGGAGGAGGAGTGGGGGGTTGCAGTTAAAATGGGTGGTGACTGGGAAATTAGGCTGCCCATTTCTGGCCAGGAGAAGATGCTCAGCGAAACAGTCACCTAGTCCATGTTTGGTCTTACTGATGTAGAGAAGACCACATTGGGAGCACCAATGCAGTAGACTAGGTTGGAGGAGATGCACGTGAAACTGCTTGACCTGAAAGGACTGTTTAGGGCCCTGGATGGAGGTGAGGGAGGTGGTGTACGGTGTCCTATCTCGACTCCATTCTTTTACCCTTGGTCCAGGCACACCTCACCTACATCTAGGACATAAACCATGCCCTCCACCACTTTGGAAACTTCCAGTTCCCTACAGCAGAGCACTTCATCTTCACTATGGACGTGCAACTCCGATACACATCCATACCTGGCCTGCAGGCCCTCAGTTTTTCCCTCTCCAACAGACCCATCCAGCCCCACAACCCCACCCCAGCAATACCTTCCTCCACCTTGCAAACTTAGTCCTTACCCTCAGCAGCATTTCCTTCAATTCTTCCCACTTTCTCCAAATCGAGGGGGTGGCCGTGGCATTTACATAGGCCCATCCATTTACCACCTCCATTCCGCTACCCTCCCATTTCTCTCTTTATCCGCAGCTCCCCCAACCCCGCATCCAGTCCTGAAGAAGGGTAATACACACAATGTTGACTTCTCCTCCTCCAGATGCTGCCTGGCTTGCTGTGTTTTTCTAGCCTCCTATTTGTCTACCATATGTAAACCATGATGGTACCAAGTTAAACCCCAAATCCACGGTATGTTCCTTCATCTGTGCTGAATGAAACAAAGAGGTAATTTAGATGGTCAAAGAGTTTTTGAAGTAGGATTTCAACTGATTGTTATCTAGTGATTCTAGTTGGTGTGTACCATGTGGATGAGGTAAAAATGTGTGACCTGTACAGTAATTTGAACAAAATGCCATGGACCAGACCACTTTCAGGTGAGAAGGGAAGGAGCAGAAATTCACCAAGGGTCCTTAGATAGCACCTTCCAAAACCATCACTTCTACTATCCTGAATGACAAGAGCGGCAGAAACAGGTGAACACCATCACTTGCAAGTTTTCCTCCAAGTCAGTCACTATCCTGACTTGAAAATATATCGTCATTCCATCAGTGTCTGTGGATCAAAATCCAGTCACTCACTAATTGCATTGTGGGTCTACCTATGCTAAAAAAAAACTGCAGCGGTTCAAAAAAGCTATTCACCATCACATTCTTGATCACTTAGGAGGGGTATTAAATCCTGGACAAGTCAGCAAAGCCTATATCTCATGAATGAATTAAAAGAACAGAAAATCAAAACATAAAAATGTGAATATGTATGATTGACTCTCATTCACTTGGAACATTACACCTTTAATGAGAAGAGAACCTACCCTGATCCCAACCATGTTCCATACATACAGTTTCAACCTTGGGTGCCCCAAGAAGAAAAAATAGAGTTTAAAACTGTGCTATTTAATTTTCTTACACAAATCTATTTTTAACAATCAGACTTCATGCTCACAGTTGAAAAATACAGCTCTTTATTGAGAATGAAAAGGGTCGCTTCTCTGTCTTTGATTCAATCCCTATGCATCAGTGTACTTATTTATTATAACTCAAAAAGGAACATTTTCTTCATTACTGGGGTGTTCGAACAAAAGGTTGAACAGGTTAGTCTTTCAAATTTCATTTCAGATGGACAAAAACCATCAGCCATGATAAAGATCTCTACCTCAAATCATGGAGTTAAATGAAAAATATGCTCCTATTTTAAAACCAGAATGTTGTCATCTGTCAACTGATGAAAACTGAACATTTCAGTTCAAACGCAGATATGAAATAAGCTTTTGTATTAAGTGATTACAGTCATCAACCTTGCTTTTCCCCTACCTGGTTATTCTGTTAATTGATTCAACTGTTCTCCTTCAGTGCTTTGCAATGAACTGCCAACATTTCAAATTAAAAACTGCAAGGAAAGATGGATGTCAGATTCAACTGTTCTATGAAAGTTTATAGAATTAAGGAATTCCAGCAGAGGTTACTGTAGTTGTCAGCATATCTAGATGACAATTAGATGCATTTCTGAAGATGAAAGGAACTGCTGAATAGAAAAAAAAATGCAGTTAAATAGGGTTGAGATATATCAAAATAATTCGAATGTTGATTCTTTAGAGAGCTTTTCCTAAAAATGTTTATGTCCGCTTTTATTTTGGTCCTCTGCACATTCCAATTTGGTAGATTTTTGGGGCATGGAAATGGTTGGCAAATGGTCTCTGATTGCTACAGGCTTTGCCATGGAGGATGCACCAGGGAATCATTTGTTGTTGATATGCTTGCCTTATTTAAATCTTTACTTGTGTACACCAATTTCTTTACATACCTTAAGACCATAAGACGTAGGAGCAGAAATAAGCTCTTCAGCCCATCGAGTCTGTTCCACCATTCAATGAGATGATGACTGATCTGATAATCCTCAACTGCATTTTTCTGCCTTTTCCCCATAACCCTTGATTCCTTTGCAGGAAATTGGCTCCATCCTGCACTCAATTCATGTTAGAAATGGAGCAGTAAAGTAAGATTCCTTTCCTTGACATCCTAGTTGAAAAACCTGCTAACGGGTTCCATATCACTGTCTACTTAAGCCTAGCTTTGACTGGTCAATATATAAAGTTGGTCTTCCTACAGTTCCATGTGCTACAAAATTGGCCTTGCTAATAAATTTGTAAATAAGCCCAATTTGCTTATTATGTAAGCTTGATGATGAAATAGGACACGTCAAAGCCATCCTGCATGCTAATGGCTACCCCAATCATATTGCTGTATGCTGCCTATTGTGTAAATTCATGAGAAGTGCCTAGTCTACCTCAGATTATCTGGAAAAGGCAAAGTGTCTCAAAAAATCTGAGTGACAAGTGGGGCTGGTTGGTTCACACTATCATGCAGTGTCAACACAAGTTGTTCTCTCCACTAACAGGCTACTGCCCTTGAAAAAATTTACATTTTGCCTGCCACACAAATGAGGCGTGTAGTATATGAACTTCAGCATGAATACGATTCCAGGAATGATGGCCATACATCACAATACCTAGTGAATCATATCAAAAACATGTCCATTTGGCTGTTTGCAAACTGGCAGAATACTGATTGTACCCAACCAAGCTGAGTTCGCAAAACTGATAACATAACCTGACCAGAAAAATACTGACATTAGTCTGCACTCAGCAGCATTTGATCATACTTATTTATGGCAATCTGTATTCCAAAGTGTTCATTCAGTCATTGTTTGAGCCAGAAGATTACTACTAAATGTCAATGACCATAAAATGAAATCACACAACACTCGAAACCTATCAATTGCAAACATTTTTTTTTACTTTCAAGTACTCAAAATTGTTCAGCTCAAATTATTTGAAATGAACTGAAAAATGTACAAGCTGAAATAATCTTAATTATCCCAGAAGTGATCAAAAGAAGGAAAATCTTTCTAAAGTCCCAGCTGCAAGCTTTGAGAGTTTGACAAGAAAAGGAAGAACTCGGATTCAGTTTCAAATAGTTGTCTAAGCCTCAGTTGGAAGTGTGATTGTTTAACATAAACAAATCATTACAACAATCAAAATAGTGTTATTACTATTAAATGTATTGGTTAATGTAGTTACTCTATTTATATAGTATATATATTTCTACGTTTAGCTATTGTGATGTAGTATTTTTATTGTTACATGTTATTATAGTCCTCATGCCTCCACTCCCCTTCTTCTCCTTCCCCATATGCTCTCTTCCCCTACACACTCTCTCCTCCTCATTCTCGCTCCCATCCAACTACTCCATCTTTGCCCCATCCTACTTGCTCCCTTCTCCCAACCTTTCCTCTTCCCACCCTGCTTCTTTATTTTCTAGCTCTCTGCATCTCCCCCTCTGGTCCCCTGCATAACTACCTCTATCCCTAACACCCTGTTCCCCTACCCACCCAAATATCATGCAATCCCCCATTCCCCTGCAGCTGTATTCACTCCCTTCCCTGTCCCCTCTATGATTGCCTCCGTCTTTTGATCTGTTCTCCTCTCCATCAGCCCACACTGCTATTGGTTGGAACCAGAGTCATCCTACTTTTAAGTTCCAGTTCAACACTGTCCACACTGCAAAATGGATGCTGTGAAGATCAGGCACAAGGGGTAAATGGGAAACTAACAGGGCCTGGAAAGTCGAGACACCCCAGGGGTTTAGAAACTGCATGGAGGAAGTTAGAGATTGTAAGGGGGAGGGGAGAGAGTTCATGGGGATGGGAGAGGTTAACCCATGGAGTTAGAGGGTATGTAAGAGGGGTGACTATGAGCTCCAAATGTGGGAGAGGTGGTGAGTTGTATGTTTCTAGCCTGGGGAGTTGGTAGGTATATGTTCCTACCCTGGGGGTGATGATGGGTTATAAGGTCCTATCCTGGGGGAGGAGGAGAGGATTGTGAACCTTAACGCTGGGGAAAGATGTAGGGTTGCAGTCCTGAGTCTTTGGAGGTGAGTGTTGTGAGTTGTGAACAAGGCGGAAGGTGACGTTTATTGTCCCAAGCCTGGGAGGGAAGAGGATTTAGTTCTGAGACTTTGGAAGGGGTTGTGGGTTCAGGCAGACAAACACAACCCAGTATTTTTCCAGCAGTAATGGTCTCAACTCCCAGCCCCACAGGAAGGCAGTCTGATGGTGATTTGGAAGGATGGGGTGATCTGTAATGTTGTGGTCTTGAGACTATCACTGGGGGTATCTCTTTTCTTTAAATACTTTTATTCACAATACATTGTCACCTTTTCCTCATCTTGCCTATTAAGGTAAAAACTTGTTGAGATGTCTGGTATTTTTGGGTGTTGGCCAGACTACTCTCTGAGCTGTGGTGATTCTACCAGCAGTCTGTTGCATTCCTCATTATGGAGAGCAAGATGCAGAGTTGACATAGGTCCTCTTTTTTGCCCTAGGTCCATTGACCCTCAGCTCCAGCATTTCAGTGGACAGGTCTCTACAACAACAGCTGTTAGGCAGTTCCAGTTTTCTAACTCACTGACAGTAAAGGAATAGTTATGCTTTTCCAAGTCTGGATGGGGAGTGCCTTGGGGAGAAACTTGCAGGCGGTGGTGTTCTCCTGTACCTGCTTGCCCTTTTCCTTCTAGAGGGCTGAGGTTAGTGCATTTTGAAGGTGCTGATGAAGGGCCCTTGTTGAGTTGGTGAGTTGCCAATTTTCATTTTATCATTCTATACTTTTGCATTTAATTTCAATGCCTTCACATTTGCATTGTTGACTATTTATTTATCATCTCCCCAAATCCCAGCCCTCTGGTGAAGCATGACTTGTTTTTTTCTACAGTGTTGGTCACCTCATAGCATGGGCCCAAAAACACCAGAGAATGATCAGAAGGAAGGGTAGCAATGTAAAGGGTGAAGGAAGCTTCGAGGCAACATTTTGAAATAGCATAGTAATATATGTTTATTTTTGTTTATACCTGTGGAAGATGCATTGATATCCATACACCTGCATACATAAACTTAACAAGTTGTAATCACTTTTGAATGCTCATGATCGTTTTCACATATATCACAAGCTGTGATTACTTTTGAGAGATTGCTTGCTGAAGCATGATAATCTCTGATCAGGATTTATTCCGAATCATGCCATTTAAAGTCCATTGATGCCAGCCGCAGTTTAAAGTGTTTTAGAGCATGAACGAATGCTTAAATTTTTCTGGCAAATTACTGTTCAACATCAGATGTGGTTCTGCAATTGGAAAACATTTGCTAAACAATCCTGATTCTGCTATGAATTACACTAACAGCAACGTAAGGTGATCAGTTTAGTTTGTAGTTTGTTTCACCTCTGTGTGCCAGAGCTACATATTCACTCACAGAGCACTGTGCTTTGAAAACAGAAAGAATGTCTGTGCACTGCAACTTTCCCACTGTGAAAAAGCGGGTAGGGACAGCCATTCCCTGGTGCATGGTCCATGGAAATGTCTTGACTCGTCATGTTTGAATGAGGCAAAAGTTACTGGTTCCTGGTACATTCTCCATGGTAGTCTCTCAATTATGAGTAAATCACAGAACTTTTACGGTACAAAAAGAGGCCACATTGTCCATCATGCCTGTGTAGTTAAATTCAGTCTTTAGCTCTCCAAGCAATAACTTGTAAGAGGTCAATAACTTTTATTTCAAATGTATGAGGGAGGACAAAAAAGAAAGTTGTTATATTTACTGAACAAGATCAAATGGATGAAAATTTACTGAAGATTGTTTATTTTGATGTACAATATGAAGGTAGTTTCTGGTATTGGAAACTGGAAACAAAATAACACTTCACTAGACAACTGCAGTTGGAGGTGAATTTTGGTAGCTTTGTGCAATCTTATCAATAAAATATTGTGTTCACCTTGGGAAAAGAAATATAATAATCATTGAAAAAAGTGACTCAGTGCTTTAGTCATTCGGTCAGATGCTAAAAGATTACAAATAATATGAGGTGACTGGTTGCTGGATTATCCTATGAATAACTTCTTGTAACATACCTGTGACTAAAATGTATTGTTACTGGATTCATTGTACTATTCAAATTTACTGGAGGCATATGGATTCAATTTGAGCTTTGAATGCTGTCTCATTCTTTCTCTGTCCAAACAGTAGAGGTGGGTCAGAGGTAGGTTTTATCTTACACAGGTGATATGCACCCTCACCTTACTGCTCCAGAAGTGTTGATAATAGCAATTCATAGTGCTGCAAAGACTCCAAGCTAAGTCACATTCACACTGTCAATGATGCAGCTAAAACCAAAGAGCCATAGGTTTAACCTGTCAACAATCTCAATTTCTGGCTTCATCTGCAAAGGTTATTGTAAGGACCATGAGGCAAAGTTCTTACCACAACAAGATTCAGGTTTTGGTCACTCTTTGTTAAGTTCTTCCAGGTTTATTATTGTGCTAAAGTGTAGAACAAATGAGGGATATGGTGATAATGGCAGAAGATTCAGTAAAATACTTTCTAATTACCTTCTGGAATACAGAAGTCATCCAATACAAGCACAAACTGGGCTTGGAGCAGAGATGAATATGTAAGTCTGAAGACTGAATGGACTGGAGATCCGAGGTGATACTATTTGCGCTCCTACACCACTTTTTCCATGTTAATAGATCAAGAAAAATATCAATAGATGCAGCCATTCCATGAAGCATGGAACCCACAGCAGAGAAGGAGGCCATTCAGTCTCTCTCACCAATGTCAGCTCCTCTATTAGAATCAAGTATGTTGAAAAAATCCCTTGGACCTGCCCATTTTCTCTCATATTCCTTCTTTTGAAAAGTTAATCTGATTTGCTTTTTAACGATATTCCCTATCTCAATTGCATACTGTAGTAAAGCATTCCCTGTTCTCAGACATTGTCGCTAAGGCCTTCAGTAAGGCATTTGATAACGTTCTACATGATAGACTGATTAGCAAAGTTAGATCACCTGGAAATAAAGGGAAAATTAGTCATTTGGATAGAAAATTGGCTCAAAGGTAGGAGACAGAGGGTAGTGGCAGAGGGTTGCTTTTCGGACTGGGGGCCTGTGACCAGTGGTGTGCCACAGGGATTGGTTTTGAGTCCAATGCTTTTCGTCATTTATATAAATGATTTGGACGTGAATATAGGAGGTATGGTTAGTAAGTTTGCAGATGACACTAAAATTGGAGGTGTAGTGGAGAGCAAAGAAAGTTACCTCAGTGTACAATGGGACATTGATCAGATGAGCCAATGGGCTGAGGAGTAGCAGTTTAATTTAGATAAACATAAGATGCCGCATTTTGGAAAGGCAAATCAGGGCAGGACTTATACACTTAATGGTAAGGTCCTGGGGAGTGTAGCTGAACAAAGATACTTTGGGGTGCAGGTGCATAATTCCTTGAAAGCACAGTCGCAGATAGACAGGATAGTGAAGAAGGCATAAAAACAAAGTTCCTGGAAAAGCTCAGCAGGTCTGGCAGTATCTGAGAAGGAAAAAACAGAGTTAATGTTTTGGGTCCGATGAGGAAGGGTCACTGGACCTGAAACGTTAACTCTATTTTTTTCCTTCACAGATGTTGCCAGATCTGCTGAACTTTTTCAGCAATTTTGTTTTTGTTCCAGATTTAATGCATCCACAGTTCTTTCGGTTTTTATATAGCGAAGAAGGCGTTTGGTACACTGCCTTTATTGGCCAGTGCACCGAGTATAAGAGTTGGGAGGTCATGTTGCGGCTGTACAGGACATTGCTTAGAGCATAAAAACTAAAAAGAACTGCAGATGCTGTAAATCAAGAACAGAAACAAGGTTGATGTAAAAGCTCAGCAGGTCTGGCAGCCTCTGTGAAGGAGAAAACAGAGTTAACATTTCGGGTCCGGTGACCCTTCCTCAAAACTCAGGGTTCTCTGTTTTCTCCTTCACAGATGCTGCCAGACCTGCTGAGCTTTTCCAGCAACTTTGTTTTTGTTATTGCTTAGAGCATTTTTGGAATACTGCATCAATTCTTATCTCCCTGCCAAAGGAAAAATGTTGTGAAACTTGAAAGGGTTCAGAAAAGCTTTGCAAGATGTTGCCAGGGTTGGAGGGTTTGGGCCATAGGGAAAGGCTAAATAGGCTGGGGCTATTTTCACTGGAATGTCGGAGGCTGAGGCGTGACCTTAAAGAAGTTTATAAAATCATGAAGGGCATGAATAGTCAAAGTCTTTTCCCCAGAGTAGGGGAGTCCAAACCTAGGGGGCATAGGTTTAAGTTGAGAGGAGCAAGATTTAAAAGGTACCTAAGAGGCAACTTTTTCACACATAGAGTTGTGCATGTATGAAATGAGTTGCCAGCCAACATTTAAAAGGCATCTGGATGGGTATATGAATAGGAAGGGTTGAGAAAGATAGGGCCAAATGCTGGCAAATAGGAGTAGATTAATTTAGGATACCCGATCAGCATGGATGAGCTGGACCGAAGGGTCTGTTTCTGTGATGCACATCTCTATGATTCTTTGACTCCCATAAATCTCATTGTGATGAGGCTCTTCTATGGCACAATCCTCAATTCCACTTTTATTAGAGCAGCCATGGTCTAGTTGAATGGCAAAGCAGACTCAATTTACTGAATAGTCTGCTTCTGCTCCTACGTCTTATGGTCTATCTTAAGGTCTAATTTCTCCTTTGTGTGATTGTCTTCAGTGAAAAGTTGCAAGCACAGACCGTCTTTACAGGAACAAAGATATTTTCACTGATTAGTCACTGACAAGTGTATCCAAAATTATCCATTTTAATACTCTATTTAAAGTTGACATTTGAGGTCTTTTCCAGTTGATGTTATTTTGTTCTTTCTATGATTGAGACTCTAGAAAGACACTGACTTCATTGCCAATGGGAGAACAGTGAGAACAAACTTGAAATATTTTGTCAAATGAGATTATTGTGAAACTGTGCGGCATTTGGATGTAATCTGAGTTGTCACCTTGCGGCTGTTAAATAAGCTTTTCACAAACTGTGCCTTTTAATATTGTAGTAAGACTTTCAACTGTAGTTTTCTCATTCTAAAAATGACTTAGATAAAATAGCTAACCACAAACCATTCAATATTCAATTTCAAACTTACTATTGAAAGGCATGGTGACCACAATAGAGATTTTTCAGAAAAACTCAGTTATTAGGAAAATGAAGTTATGTTTTTCCAAATTCCTGAAACTCAGCTAATTGCACACCATATTGATGAACAAGATTCATTTTGGAGCCAGCAGGCTGTACCTTCTTCAATGGAATACATAGGACTTAAATAAAAAAGGTCTATGGAGTCCAATCCTATAAATCAGTGCTCCAAAGCATCCCAACAGGGCTTTGTTCCTTTTAATTGCCCAGTTATTCATTGAACTATAATAGAACAAGAGAAATACAGAGAGTTACAAAGAAGCTACATCACAAGAACAGTCCATTTAGTCCTGGTCTATGACGCCATTCATATTCCATGTGAGCCTCCACCCATCTCTACCAACATATAGTTTGCCACTTTCTCTTCTCCTTCACGGAACCTAGAGGTCTCCCCTGTAAAACAACTATCATATTAACTCTACTCACTCATGTGAAAGCAAATTTGACATTTCTAACATCTCTGAGGCGAAGTTTGTCACATAGATTGAGTAGGATCATGTTAATACCTATACTTGTCACACAGAGGATATAATTAGAAGATAGATTGTCTTCAATAAAATATGTTTACATAGTCCCCATGTTTTCGATGAAGAGTCACTAAACACAAAACATTAACTCTTCTTTCTCCCTACTGATGTTGCCAGACTACTTAGTTTCTTCAGCAATTTCTACTAATGTTTACATAACCACTTGGTTGTGACGAACTTCAGTATTGCTGAATAAAGACATTTCATTGAAGCTTTATGTCTTGCATTCATCAGGACATTTCACAGGAATACAGGTTCATGGAGAATATCAAAATTAATACTGTATGAGAGGAGAGTGCTGATTGATTTGTAAGCGGATCCTGAATCCATTGGCATGGAGAATGTACCCATTATTCAACAAGGTATTTAGGTCAATTTCTTTCACACCACCAGACATAGTGGTACAAAAATGGGAATCATACTGAAATGACTACAGCACAAAATATCCATGTCAAAAATATTTGTTTTAATGAAATGACAGACCAGAATTATTAACTTTGTTTCTCTCTGCACAGATAATACTAAACCTGCTGAGTATTTCCAGTACTTTCTATATTTGCCAAGTTTTTGTACTGGTGGGAATTCTTTTAAACTCAGTCTTTATGCAAAGGGTATTTAATAACTAACTGAAAAACAAAGCCTTTGACTGATGGCGAAATTATTTGTTAGTTTCCTTCAATGAGTGTCAGAAGCAAACAACTTCAATATATAACGATTTAGCCACCAAAGATAAAATAATTTCAGACATGTTTAAAAAGATCCAAAAAATATTAAAATCGTCATCACTTGTGTGCTTTCTAAAAATGAACTTTTGTACTTGTATTGTATTTCATCATTTCCGGCAAGACATCCCAAAGCATTGACAGATAATAAATTGCCTTGAAGCATAATCACCGTAATTATGTGGGCAAAACTTTCAACCATTAATGCAAAGCAATGTTCCTCAAATAGCAAAATCAGATAAATTAATGTTTTTGATTTTGGTCATTTTGATTTGGAGACCAAATTTTTTTCGACACCAGGAGACCTTTTTGCTCCTCTTGAAGTAGTGACATGGAATTGTTATCATTTACCAGAGATATTTACCATTTACTAAAGGCACACACCTGGACAATTCATCATCTGAAGGATGTTATCTCTATCAAGTACCACAATGAGGTGTTACACTGAGTGTGCAATTTCAATCTATTAACCCACAGTTCAGAGGTTGTTATCTTTCCGGGCAGCTAAGCGAGAGCCTCTAATTATGTAACTTCACAGTATCCATTTTTCTGATGTTCCTTTGTATGAAAAACTGTTCTGACAAGTCCACAATAGAAACTGTTATTTCTGTTAGTTTGTAGTTTTGTTGTGCAGATACGCAATACATTTTAAATGGTAAATTAATTGCTCCTTTTGAATCTGTGGTGATTTGTTAAAAACAACCTCTTTACATAAACGAGCATCTTACTATTGACTAACCACCCAAACCTAACCAATGTGAAGCAGTACTTAGTTCTTTAAGTTGCTTTAAAACACCCAAATACAGTAGTTGCTTTTAAGTATTTTCCTCTATAGCAAAAAACATTTTATCAGTGTAATCAAGTTAAACGTGCACTCCAGAGAATTGACAAAAAGTGAGGAAAATCATGTGCTTTTGCAGACCAATACTCCACTTGGAGTAATTTTAATATAAAATAAGCAAAACACATCCAACACTTAAAAATCTCTTCCACGCAATTGTCAAAAATTGCCCAGCTTATACAGGAAATTATTAATAGTTTTTGCTGAAAGCTCAAGGAAACCAAATGTTCTAGTTCAGTTCAGATCAGAATCTTGATTTGTGCTGCATATCAGCCAGGGTAATTACAGCTTCAATATTGGAAACTGGTTCAAAATGGACACATTTTATTGCGTCTCAATAGCAGAACTAAAATTAATATTTGTTTCATGATTTAAAAAAGACGCTATTTATCTTTCTTGTGATTGGATTTGTAACCTAGAAAAAGTTCAGAGTTGATTTTGCTCAAGTAACTCAGGAAAGTTCTAACTGTATTTCCGATTGGTACGATCTTGGGATAGAACAACAGATTTATTAATCCCATCTCAATCTCCAGTGTAAGCAGTGAGAAGAACCATTTTGAGACAGAACATCAGCTCAGTGTTCAGATGTCATTTGTAATCATCAGAGGAGGGTGGGTTAAAATAATTATACTGAGTGGTCAAAATGACCCGCTTGCTACCAAAATACTCCGTCTTTCCACCAGCTATGCATTGTTGGAATACTGATAAAATAAATAAGCAGATTGATATTAAGCAATCATAACTAATTGATAGCAAAATCTAGGCATCAGAAATTTTGTACATGAAACAAGCATTTTATGCATAGAATTTCTATCCATACGATTTGCGGCATTTCAATACAGTAGCTCATACTGTGTAACTATATGTACGTGAAGCAAAAATTGTAGTCATGTGAAAAGTAGCACCGATTTTAATCACAATCATTCAGTGATATTCAGGTTAGTGGCTGTTAAAAATGAACAGGGCGCTTCCATACTTGGAACTGAACCTTTTTCCACCATTTCCAACATTTCGTTGACCATTCCAGGCAAGAAATAATCAGCAGCTTCTAATAGGTTAACAATGTGAAATAACTGCACAGAGGTCGGGTCCCATCATCAAGTCATCCTTTATATACTAGCGCATAATACACTGGCTGTGGCCAGCCAGCTCGGAGTCAGTGCTCATCCCAGGAGATTCTCATCTCTTGGTTATATTGGTCAGGCTTTTTTAACCTCTGGGATGTGACATTTTTCTTGACTGCTTTTCATGATTGGCCCAGGTTAACAACCCCAATCAAGAACCTCGTAGTCAAAGAGGTCCACCTGGTCCCAATCACTACATAATGAGAGGCGTTTTTTTCTAAAATTCGATTTTGGGGCACAGATGAAGTTGACCATACTTGTCTTTATGTATAAATGGTTCACCGTGTTATCGCGGAGAGCACCTAAGAGTCTACCACATAATTTGGAGTCATGTGTACAAGCAGATCTGGTAAGGGTTGCAGGTCTATTCTTCCTAAATACTTTGGTGAACCAATTTTTTTTTGCAATAATTCAGCGGCATTCATGACCATTTATTAAATTTGGTATCACATTTTATCGGGTAAGACTTGAGCTCACAATATCTGGATTGTAAATCCAATGTTATTAACAGTACAATTTGTACCCCAATCTGTATCACTTCAGACAAAACTTGTATAATTTTAAACTAAATAAACTTGGTTCTCACTAATGCTAAATTATAAGATGAAAATACATATCATTAGGTGATTTTGAATGTTAAAAATGTTCATCACAACAATTGGACCAAAAAAATACAAAACATTTATAATCCTGGTACTAAAAGTTATTTAGTTTTAATTGTTCTACTCCAGTAGAAATAGATATGCATGGCCAGGTATAAGTTGTCAGCTTCATAAAAGACATAAAGGCCAAATTTTCATATCTCTTCAGAATTGTTGTGTCAGTCAATTAAAGAAGTGAAAAGTCATTGCATTTGAATAGGTTTTTTTAACCTCTGGGATGTGACATTTTTCTTGACTGCCTTAAAAATTCAGTTCTGTAGAAATACGAAGCAAGCTTATGAATACTCCACTGACCTAACCTTTCCACATGGAGGTACAATAGCAGCCGAACAGGATCTTTAAAAATGATCAAACGAACACACTAGTGTCACTTTGGATATTTCCCTTCCACACTTCGCCACACAGTTTCTTTTCTGCACTGAAGTCAACAAATGCTTAAATTTAAAAATAATTGTGAAATGGACCATAGACAGTGAAACTGTTACCAGATATTCGGGACAGATACACTGTAAAATAGATTCTTCAAGGATTCCAATGGGTTGTGATTATACACTCAGGAGCCCAGATGTGACATTTAGCCTGTACAGCATTACCAGATGTTAAACGTTTAACTCACAAGCCATACATTGCAGCAATGAACATGTTCTGCTCAGCAGTGCACAAGTACTTTCCTAATAGAAAATTAGAAAAAGACTTGAGTTCACCTGACTAGTTTATTAAAAATGACATGATCACAAATGCCTTTGTGACCTTTGCAACCTTTTGTGCAGTCAGAGGCGGGATACTGATTGCCTTCATTAGCACAGTTCATAATTGTCGAAAAAAATGACAGGATAGGAAAAGGTGTGAAGATCTTGTCACGCTAATTGCACCACCAGCTGCTTGCAATGCTTTGTGATGTAGTTGTTAACTGACCATTGCTGTCATAATTTTGTTCAAAAAAGTCAAGAAGTGAAAAAGCTCTTCAGATCTACTGAGATCATTTACCACTTATTCTCTAATGATGTTCATTAGGTGTCATTTTATGTTATATTGTTGATTAATTTGCATTAATTCATCCTACATACATTTGTATGGCAAAGAATTTTTTGCGCAAGTGATGTGAAAATGACAGATTTGGATACAAGTTTATATTTCAGTCCTCCTTTTCAGTAATAATGGCTTTGTGCAGACTGCAAACAATACTGCATAATAGCAGCTTCATTTCAAATTTCTGCACATGTTTTTTCCTTCGTTTGTTTTAAAAGGACTATCACTATATCACTGGCAGATTGTAACTGGTAGCAACATGAAGGGGTAGGTAGGTCCAAAGTGAACCACAGAGGAAAATTAGGTTCACTGAAAGCAGCCTTGGGGGCGATGATAGAAATACAAAACCACATTACAGGGTTCATTATAGTGAAGCTCAGGATTCTCAGCTTCTGATGGTCTGTACCAAAACATTCCTGTGTAATTTTAGACACTGTTCTGATGGATCTCACACTGATCCAGAACAAATGTAGCATTATTTTGCTAGATAAAACAAATGCTAACATTTCTATAGACATTCATTTTATTATTCAAGCTAATTTAAACTGAGAAAACATTGCTTTGCAATAAAACACAAAAGATCCGTCACAAGCTTAAAACTAAAGACATGAATAATCCCAACCTGACCCACGCCATTTCTGAAACTACATTTTAATGTTGTAATTATCTTTGTAAATTAACCATGAACAATAAATAAATACTTATTTATTATAAAGCAACACAATCATAATTGCTTTACTTTCAGGCTGCTCAGGATGCAACACTCTCATCTTCAAATTTATCTCATTTGCTGATCTTGAAAAGGTGAGATAAACTCTATTTGATGTATATAACAACAAAGAACAGCTCCAACAATGGAAAAGAAACTTATTTCTAGGGGCAGAATGAAACTAATTATGATCTATACCTTTCTCTATGTCTGCATCAAGGTAACCTTGCATAAAGGTTATCACTGATATGTGAAACAAAAATTCTTTAGATAGAAGAAATGTTTTGCATCATGGCTGTTTGTTTACTAAAAATCTCTCTCATTTACATGATAGGGCAGAGTTCAAAGCATACAAAACACAAAAACAGAACATGTACAACTATATAAAAGTCGCACTTGTGATTTCCATTCCCAGCTATTCCTCAATAGCCAGAAAGAAGCATTATGGGCAAGCAATTTAACATTTGTAAAAGTGGCTGAACAGTCAGAGTGCATTGTTTGCTACTAGTATGCTGCAATGTTTTGTACTTTTACAGATCTAGAATGTCAATTAGGAAAAGTTAGTTTGGGTCATCTTTTTATTTTGCCAGAGGCACTGTCATGGCATTCTGTATAATACTGGTGTAGCCAAAGGAAAAGGTAAAAGTCACCATAGGGCTGCTGTCTTATTAGAGAAATGGCTAGTGGTGAGTTTAACCTGAGACAAGGGGTAAGATTGAGATGGTTGGATCTTCACGGTAACCTTAGCCAGCGCAGAAACTGAACCTGTGCTGTTTGCGTCACTCCGCATCACAAACCAGCCATCCAGCTAACTGAGCTAACTGGCTCCCTCCTACATGGCATTAGTGGTGACAGTGCCGTGGTGTAATATCAGTGGCAATCTGCCGTAAATTTACAAACAAAATCACTACTTTTCCTTTGCTTTGCCAATCTTCCAAGAACTCAAATTTACCAATTTTTGCAACTTTATCTGTTGTTACAATTCTCTTTCACTCCTACAGTATTCCATTAGATCTGAGATGCATTGCTATGCAGCAACATTTTCCCCATTTCTTTGCAATAGTATTACTCAGATTAACAACTAGTTCTTTTAAGATCTTATAGATGAACATTTATGTATGAACAGAGAATGAATTGTACTATCAGTCCCCTCTTGTGAGATGTGAACATTTTAAATTGGGGACCTCGCATCTTTTCAACAGGACTGGGAATTTTCTGCAGGTTTTTACACTTGAAACTTATTTTAGCCCAGCCTAGCTCAAACACAACTCTCAGGTCACTTTGGTTCAAGTCCTTTAAATTTTGTGTTATAGAAGCCATAATGCTCATGCTGCTGATATTTAAACTTGGACAAAAAGTTTAATGCTATTATACTTGCCAAAGTGAACAGTAAATCTAATAGCTTTTGTATTGCTCCAATTTTGTATTGTGGAAATAATTCACAGCAACAGCTAAGAATGCCATAACAAGCAAATTGCATCTACACTCATGGTAGCCACGAGCATGCATGTTAGTACACTCCCATGTGCTGAATGATGATGATTTCATATTTAGAAATGAGACAGTAAATATCTTGTATTATATTGAAAATAGTAAGCACAAACAGAGATGAGGTTAAGAACCAAGATGTAAAATTCATATGTGCAGCAACACTGGGCAAATAATCCCTAATTCCCTGGGCCAAAGTGCCACTGGTTAGAATTATTATAGAATCCCTACGGTACGGAATCAGCTCATTCTGCCCATCCAGTCCTCACCAACTCTCCAAGAGCATCCCACCCAGACACAGCCCTCATCCTATCCCTACATTTATTATAGCTAACCCACCTAGCAAGCATATCCCTGGACACTATGGGCAATTTAGCATGGCTAATCCACCTAGCCTGCAAAACTTTGACTGTGGGAGGAAACTGGAGCACCTAGAAGAAACCCACGCAGACACGGACAGAATGCGTAAGCTACTCACAGATGCCCGAAGATGTAATTGAACCTAGGTCCCTGGCGCTGTGAGGCAGCCGTGCTAACCACTGTGTTGGTTGATACCTTGTGGCCCAAGTGACTTTCTCCAAATATATATTATCCTCTGCATGCATCAGATCATCTCAAAGTGGTGTTATCCTGACATTTTACAGCCCAACAGGCTGGCGTGACATCAGGATCACAAATTGGACAATGCAGTACCTGGTCATATAAATGAAATTAAATTACTGCAGCTGCTGGAAATCTGAAATTAAAAATAAGGAACTAGCAGGTCTGGCAGCATATGTGGAAAGAGAAACAGTGTTAACATTTCAAGAGCAATGACTCTTCATCAGAACTGCTGCAGTCAGCAAGGTTAGACACAAATTCATGGAAATAAGCTCATTACCACTTATCATCAAGATTCAGAATTAATTGTTGAAACCTTTAGGGGAAAATCAGAATTGTTTTTCAGTTGTTTTCTCAAAAATCAGAGCTTTTCATTCTCTATCTTATCATTGCCCATTCCTCTCTAGGGCTGGGAAATTCTATCCTGTTTACAGAGGCAATGTGGGGACTTCCTCCTTTTCTCTGAATCTTCCTGTATCCTCCAGGGATGGCGGGGGAGTAGCTGACCTGTCTACGCAAAGGCTGCAACATATAGGAGTGCAGAAGTGGCCGTGCCTTTGCAGAATGATGGAGATGGAGTGGAGGCTATGGAGGGACAAACCCTGTGGTATTTCCTTTGCCAACTTGGGCCAGTATCTCCACCTTACTTGACAGTGACTTCTGGGGGCCTGGCAGGCCTGTCCACGCATCTCAGTGTGAGTCTCTGTTCAGATTCCTCACCTCTATCCTGCCTTCAACTGAATCCACTGAAGCAAAACATGCCTTCTAAAAAAATAAATTACCCTTTACCCTGGCCTGATTCAGCCTACTTGTGCCCAATGACTCATCATGTGCTGTTCCCAAATCTGTACTTGCATCCTAAGTAAGTGCAGTACACCAGTGTCTGAGTGGGTGAGTGTGACTGTCAAAACAAGTGATGAAATGCCAGAACAAATGATGAACCACTGATAAACAGAGGCCTTTTTATCACTTCTGTGCTTTGGCAGTTTCTTTCCTTCTGCTGTGGTTCACCAAGCAGCAGTTCTTGGTTGTCTGCATGCAGAAATGAAAAGTTAGTGTGTGGAAGGAGGGTTGTGATAGAAAGCACAACTTCCATGAGTACATCATTTGCAGCTTACTCATAATGGCAGACTGCAGGATGGGAGCGACCTAGGAGTTAAGAAAAGGCATAAGACAGGAATGCGCCAAGATCCTCAATGTTCATGGGTAATGATGGTGCCATGGGACCCACCACAGCTGGCACCAGGTGCAAAAAAAAACTATCTTGTCAATAGAGTTCAGGAGATGCAGGAGGACCTTGACCCATGCCAATTCATCTCTGCTTTTATTCCACGACATCTCATCCTAGGGGCGAGCAGGCAGAATGTCAGTGGTTTGGTGATGCGTCCAACATTGTTCATGGTTTTGTTGCATTGATTGTTCGAGTGAATACCATCATTCAACAGCTGGAGGTATGTGAAGGCAGTCAGAGGTATATAAGAGGTTGGAGCATTGGTGGGTACGTGAAGGTGAAGTGAAGATGTCAGGTATAAGCCGAGAGAAATGGTTGGTTGATGAAGTGATTGACACTAAGTAGGTGAGAGATTACCAATGTGGCAGGTGAGAAATACCTTGTAGAGGTGTATTTACTGTCATTGACCACCTGGGAGAGGATATTAGAATTCTGGAGAAACTGCTTCTAGAACTGGATCCAAAATCCAGGAGATGACATTCCTAGCCACTTTCTTCCACTCTCTTTGGAGCATAGGTCTCCTGGGCATACATATGAATAAGGGGTGTCATTTCCTGTCTACAGCAAATTTATCACCTCTAGAAT
This sequence comes from Ginglymostoma cirratum, assembly GCA_024137785.1. NCBI lineage: Eukaryota > Metazoa > Chordata > Chondrichthyes > Orectolobiformes > Ginglymostomatidae > Ginglymostoma > Ginglymostoma cirratum. Next base: position 26,066,640 of record JAHRHZ010000069.1, on the reverse strand, counting down.
CACATTAATTACCATGAATCATCATGCAGGCCTGGTCTTCAGTTTCCAAAACTGTCTACGACCACAACCTTTTAGAGGAATTCTTCACGGGAGACTACCTTACCATGTCATTATCAAACAACACTGCTGAGATTGTTGCCATATGCAGAGCTCACCAGCAGTGCTATGGAGCAGAATTCAGTTCTGGAGGTATATCAGCCAGTACCACAATAAATTAGATGAGGTGGATGCATTAATTTTATATATTACCCACATTAAAATGAATAGATGAGGAAGACTGGTGAATTGTAACTCATATACCTAACATACTGGATCACAAAAAGGTTAATTTTGCAGTATACAAAATGTGAGATCCTTTCCTCCAGCACTGTCTATTCTGAATTAATAAAAAGCGAAATGCACTCTTATCCTGGGAAGATTTTCTACCATTTACCACACCTTGGGTAAAGTAAATAAAGGCAGATGAGTCACCTTCCCTCTTCTGAACTCAAATCCATACTCCATGTAATTATGCCTCGTACTTTATATGACCCAAACTACCCATCTCTATTGCATATCATCTAGCCATATTCGCCCTTTTCAGTCTCTCTCTCTCCTAGGGTTCTGAATTGACTTCCAAATTGCATGTATATGGTAGGATTCAGTAGTGTGTATACTTGTGAACAATGGGCACGATAGCCTGAAGATCTTTGTCCACAAATCTTTTCATTGGCTTGTATGTGTATTTATTCAGGTCAGTTAAGTCAGTGGGGTAGGCTGGTTTGCGATGTAGAATGACACCAACTGTGTGGGTTCAATATGTGTACCAGCTGAGGTCACTGTGAAGGCCCACCTTCTCAAACTCACCCCTTGCCTCAGGTATGGTGTCCCTCAGGTGAAACCTTTAACAGTCTCTCTCTGAAAAGACAGCAGCCCTATGGTTCTCTGCCACTATGGTGACTTCACCTTTATATGTGTATATGTAAAAGCAATTTTTTGTCATTTGAGCATGTCTTCAGTCACATTCTATCATAGGTTAACAAAAGTACAATACTACGGATGCCAGAAATCTGAAGTAAAAATGAAATGCTAGATAAGCTCAGGGAGCTCTGGAGAAGAGTCATATCAGACTTGAAATGATAACTCTTTTTCTATCTCAACAGATGCTGTCAGACCTGCTGAGTTTCTCCAGCACTTTCTGTTTTCTTTTCCATCATTGTTTCTTCAGGAATGTTTCAATAGCTGTGACAAAAAAACTGTTTTCAATTGTTGGCATGTGAAATAACTGCACAGAAGCCAGTATCCTGTCACTAAGTCACTGCTTATTTACTTGTGCACAGTACATTGGCTATGGCCAGCCAGCTTGGAGTCAGTCCCCTGAACTGAGAAAGTTCCAAATCCCCTGTTTATATTTGTCAACCAGGGCTTCCTGGTTGGCCCAGGTTAACAATCCCAATCAAGGATCTCATAGTCAACAACATCCACCTGGTTCTAATCACTACAGCATGTATAACAAATTTCACACCTCTCGTCTGGCTGAGGCTTTCCTTTTGTTGTGCATTAAATCCAAAAGGGACACAGATTATACAAACTAATTCTAACTCAGAGTCATGGATACTTTACTCAAGTTTTGTTGCAGTTATAGAAATTATTACAAACATTCATTTTTGCTGACTTTTAATACATTTATCAATGGGAGGCTGCAGTGCTCAATTTACTCTTAGTAAATCTTACATGATGACAGCAACATGTTACTCTTTACTCTCAACAACTATCAAAAATATACAAACCAATTCCAGCAGGAAAATATGAATGGGTTTGAAGGACTCTTCCAACTCACTTTTAATCACATTGATCCTGTCTCAAAGTAGATGGATAACACACAATTTCTTAAATGCATTAGTGCATAGTGAACCAGCCAGTCATTACAATGTACCTTGAGCTGTAAGTATCATGCCACTAAATACAACATGTAGTAATGATCTATATAATGACAAAATCACTGTTTTGGCACTAAAGTTGTTCAATAAATCTGATTTAAATTGCATTACATATACAGCTAAACTATTGAAGCAATAACTGTTTAGAATGTATATTTAATTATTATATAGATATTACTACATGGAAATAGACCTTTTGGTACAACCAGCTATGATATTGTTTATTCTCCACATAAACAGGATACCTAATCCCCAAATGTTTGCTCTAACTCTGAATCACTCTTTTATTTGGTTATTTACAGAACAATGCACAAATGTTGACATGATATCTGCTTCACCAACTCTAGTAGTGCATTCTGCAACCTTCCTCCTGCTCACTCGTCTACATATGTTAAATCTAAATTTATCTATTTACTTCTTGCTCTAGACAATAAAGCTAATTCATTCATTTGTTCATTCATTTACTCAACAGAACGAGGTTTTTCTCTCTATTGTGATATATTTGTAACAAAGAAGAAACATAAGTATCAAATCACTCCTTAATTTCCTTCACTCTCACAAAACCAGCTCTAATTTATCATGTATTTATTTTTACTGGTTAACTGCAGGCATCATCCAAAATCAACTGTTTTGTACCCTGTGTGAGGTCTGAACAGGAAAACAGGAGAAAGGGAGAGAGTAGGCTGTTAACCTTTTCAAGCCTATTCCACCATTCAATGAGATCACGATTGATGAATTCCAGATATATGTATCTGTTCTATATTCCTTAGCTTTCCTGAATATTAGTCTATAAATCTTGCGTTTCAAATTTACAATTAATCAAGTATCAATTTCCACTTGTAGAAGAAATTAACTTTGCATGAATCAATGATTTAATTTCACTTTTAAAATATCTGGTCTAAATTTTTACACTATGCTCCTAATCCTTAACTCTCCAACTGGCAGAAACAGTTTCTCTCAATCAATCCAATCTTTTCCCCTTAATATTGTCAAAATGTTTATCAATCAGCATTTTCTCTCCAACATTCAGGGAATTCAAAACCTAGTTTTGCTTAATCCTTCCTCATAGCTTGACTCTCAAGTTCAGGTATCACCAATAAATTTAAATCAAATTCCTTCCAAGTCAATATGCCCTTCCTAAGTTATGATGCCCAGAAATGCTTACAGTACTGCAGTAGGTATGGTTTAACCATACCTTGGCCTACCTAAAGTATGATTTCTTGTATTTTTAGTCCACCAGATATAAAGAATGACATTCTGTTGGCTTTTCTGATTATTTTGTTTAGCTGTTCATGTCATTTGAATTAGCTGTGCACCTGGACACTAGATCTTTTGACCCAAACAATTCCCAGCTTTTCACAATTTAGAAAGAACATTACTTTATTCTTTTTGAGTCCAAAGTAGACGATCTCATATTTGCCTACATTGAAAGTCATTTGTCATCATTCTGCCCATTCATTTACCCATTCAATATCTTTTTCCAATCATTCCATTTACACTGCTTACAATACAGCCCATATTTGTGCCTTTGGCAAATTCGAATACGTGGCTTTCTATCTCATCATCTAATTCATGAATATAGTGATTATTTGAGGCCCCAACATAATTCCTTCCACTATAGACAATATTTAATGGAGTCTATGGTAGTCTTATTCACTGGTTGGAAAGCCACCAATAGTTCTCTCTCATTTCTTTTAGGGAAGGCCCAGGAAGGCCTGAATGCCACTGAAAGCAGTTGGCTCTCCCAGGATCAAAGTTCCCAGAAGATAGTGGCTGCTGCTAAGAAGGGACAAACACGAGGTCAAGGAATATTGTTGGCTGCCAAGTCACAGGTGAGTGATGGCAGATTGGCTGTTTTAGAATAGGGGCCACAAGGGAGGGAAGAAGATGGCTGGCAGCAAAGAACGGGGATGCTGTCAATGGGACACCCGATTCCCAATGTTGGGTGCCTTTGAATACAGAACTCTCAAAGCCCCCACAAATAATTCCACGTCAGTTTGCTTGTCATGCTCACTGCATGATGAACTCCCCAACTGCTATTCAGTTAATACTTGCTGTAATGGGAGGAGACTCTTAAGTATGCATTAAGTTCCAACTTTACCTCAAATAGGCAGTAGGGATTCTATCCATGGGCCTTCCAATCACAGACTTAATGGGGTGGAGGTGGGAATGTAGTGTGGTCCTCAGCTGCCACCCTCCACATAGAACATAAAACATAGAACAGTACAGGCCCTTCGGCCTACGATGTTGTGCCGAACATTTACCCTAATCCTAAGGTCTATCTAACCTCCACCCCTACCTTATACTATCATCCATATGCCTATCTAATAGCCGCTTAAATGCCCTTGATGAGGCCAACTCCAGTACCCTCTCCAGCAATGCTTTCCATGTCCCACCCACTCTCTGGGTAAAGAACCTACCTCTGATGTTTCCCCTATATCTACCTCCACTCACTTTAAAACGACGCCCCCTCGTAACAGTTACCTCCACCCTTGGAAAATAATCTCTGGCTGTCCACTCTATCTAGACCTCTGATCATTTGGGACACATCTATCAAGTCACCTCTCATCCTTCGTCATTCTAAAGAGAAAAGCCCTAGTTCTCTCAACCTTTCCTCGTAAGACCTTCCCTCCATTCCAGGCAACATCCTGGTAAATCTCCTCTGCACCTTTTCCAACGCCTCTACATCTTTCCTGTAATGAGGCGACCAGAAATGGACACAACACTCCTGAACCAGGCTTTTGTACAGCTGGAGCATAACTTCACGGCTCTTGAACTCGATCCCTCTATTAATGAAAGCTAATACACCATATGCCTTCTTAACAACTCTATCCACCTGGGTGGCAGCTTTCAGGGAACTGTGAACATGAACCGCAAGATCCCTCTGCTCCACACAGCCAAGAATCTTTCCATTAACCCTGTATTCTGCTTTCAAATTTGTCCTTCCAAAATGAACCACCTCACACTTTTCAGGGTTAAACTCCATCTGCCACTTCTCAGGCCAGCTCTGCATCCTATCAGCGTCCCTTTGTAACCTAGAACAGCCCACATCACTGTCCACAACAGTCTGATTAAATCCTGCGTCGTAGTATGGCGCACTGACCGCTACATTGCTGAGGCCAGGCACCAACTCTCCGACACCTCCTCCTACCACCCCCTGGATCATGACCCCACCCCTGAGCACCAAACCATCATCTCCCAAACCATCCACAACCTCATCACGTCAGGTGACCTCCCACGCACCGCCTCCAACCTCATCGCTCCCCAACCCCGCACCGCACGCTTCTATCTCCTTCCCAAAATCCACAAACCTGAATGCCCTGGTCGACCCATTGTCTCCGCCTGCTCCTGCCCCACCGAACTCATCTCCACCTACCTAGACTCCATTTTCACCCCCTTGGTCCAGGAACTCCCTACCTACGTCCGTGACACCACCCACGCCCTCCACCTCCTCCAGAACTTCCAATTCCCCGGTCCTCAACACCTCATTTTTACTATGGACGTCCAGTCCCAATGGACCTGTATTCCCCATGCAGATGGCCTAAAGGCCCTCCGCTTCTTCCTGTCCCACGGAACTGACCAATCCCCCTCTACCGACACCCTAAACCGCTTAGCCGAACTCATCCTCACCCTCAACAACTTCTCCTTCAATTCCTCCCACTTCCTACAGACAAAGGGGGTGGCCATGGGTACACGCATGGGCCCAAGCTATGCCTGCCTCTTTGTAGGTTACGTGGAACAATCCCTCTTCTGTACCTACACTGGCCCTAAACCCCACCTCTTCCTCCGTTACATTGATGACTGTATCGGCGGCGCCTCGTGCTCCCACGAGGAGCTCGAACAGTTCATCCACTTCACCAACACCTTCCACCCCAACCTGAAGTTCACCTGCACCATCTCCAACACTTCTCTCGCCTTCCTGGACCTCTCTGTCTCCATCTCGGGTAACCACCTAGAAACCGATGTCCATTTCAAGCCCACTGACTCCCACAGCTACCTGGAATACACCTCCTCCCACCCACCTTCCTGCAAAATGCCATCCCCTATTCCCGATTCCTTCGCCTCTGCCGCATCTGCTCCCAGGATGAGACATTCCACTCCCGTACATCTCAGATGTCCTCATTCTTCAAGGACTACAATTTCCCCCCCACAGTGGTCGAGAACACCCTCGACCGTGTCTCCCGCATTTCGCGCAAGTCATCCCTCACACCCCATCCCTGCAATAATAACCAAAAAAGAATCCCCCTCATCCTCACGTACCATCCCACCAACCTCTGGATTCAACGCATCATCCTCCGACACTTCCGCCATCTGCAATCCGACCCCACCACCAAAGACATTTTTCCCTCCCCACCCTTATCTGCTTTCCGGAGGGACTATTCCCTCCGTGACTCCCTTGTCCGCTCCACACTCCCCTCCAGCCCCACCACACCCAGCACTTTTCCCTGCAACCGCAGGAAGTGCTACACCTGCCCCCACACCTCCTCCCTCACCCCAATCCCAGGCCCCAAGAAGACTTTCCACATCTGGTCTGCCAATGTGCTATACTGCATCCGCTGTACCCGTTGTGGCTTCCTCTACATCGGGGAAACCAAGCGGAGGCTTGGGGACCGCTTTGCAGAACACCTGCGCTCAGTTCGCAACAAACAACTGCACCTCCCAGTCGTGAACCATTTCAACTGCCCCTCCCATTCCTCAGACGACATGTCCATCCTGGGCCTCCTGCAATGCCACAGTGATGCCACCCGAAGGCTGCAGGAACAGCAAATCATATTCAGCCTGGGAACCCTGCAGCCCAATGCTATCAATGTGGATTTCACAAGCTTCAAAATCTCCCCTCCCCCAACCGCATCCCAAAACTAGCCCAGCTCATCTCCACCTCCCTAACCTGTCCTTCCTCTCACCTATCCCCTCCTCCCACCTCAAGCCCCACCCCCATCTCCTATCTACTACCCTCATCCCGTCCCCTTGACCTGTCCGTCCTCCCTGGACTGACATATCTCCTCCCTACCCCCCCACCTACACTCACCTTTACTGGCTCCAGCCCCGCCTCTTCGACTTGTCTGCCTCCTCTCCACCTATCCTCTCCTCTATCCATCCTCTATCCGCCTCCCCCTCTCTCCCTATTTATTTCAGAACCCTCTTCCCCTCCCCCATTTCTGATGATGGGTCTCGGCCCGAAACGTCAAGCTTTCCTGCTCCTCTGATGCTGCTTGGCCTGCTGTGTTCATCCAGCTCCACACCTTGTTATCTCAGATTCTCCAGCATCTGCAGTACCTACTATCTCTAAAACTCCAAGAGAAACAGCTCAGGATGAAAGATCAGCTGACAATGAGTCAAGAACCCACCTTCAGGCAAAGTACACATAAATGAATGAAATTAGTTCTGTTTCATAGTAAATTCACTTTAAACACCTCCTACTGATTAGTCATTTTATCCATTAACTGTCAATTAATGGATAGCCTAATCTCCTGTGGATAGTCTCTATTGCTTCCTATTGAAGTCAGCCTTACCTAAACCTGTTTTAAACCATTAGCTGTTTCGTGTTTCTCCCTTTCAAATATAATAATGAACTTGATTATACAAAAGTTTCAATTCAACAAATATTTATACACTATAAATCTGCTGCCTTACTAAATCTAGTATGGCTTATGTGATAACTGAGGCTCGAGGAGTGCATTGTCACCCCAATCTACTCTCACTCGTCTATGCATCACAACATAAAAATTAAAATACTTATTCCAGTTCCCAATGACTAACTCAATACCACATCTATATGAGGTTTTAAACAACAAATGTATCAGCCAGCTTTTTAATAAATATAACGATTGGATTATCATCAAAACAAAACTTATTCAATAAAGATGCAATAATTGGTTGATATACACAGTCAGTAAAATTGAAGTATAAATGTTTATTTCTCAAAATATCCCAAAATACACATGCAAACACACTCTTCAGGAAAAGAGAAAGAAGACAGATTTCTCTGAAGAGATCACCTTCCTAAAAAAAAAGTGCTTTGGTCAAGGGATTTTTCTTGAGAGAAAAAGGATAAAGTGCAAGATGTTCCAGGATCTGTTACTTTGATGTTCTGCTCAAATCACTAATTAGGTATGGCTCTCTCTGAAGTGTTGCAGATGTATCGTGCATCAGAAATAGACTTGAAATGTTTCTTCAATCACTCTTTGAAAAGAACAAAGAAGTTTCACTCTGAACATACAACAAGAGGGTTTTCTTTTCAGAAATCAGAGAGATCAGCTGTGCAGCTTGTTTTAAAGCAAACTTCAACTCCAACTCAGTTTGTTCTCAGCCGTCTTCCCTCCAACTGAATCAGGTAAAAGAAGAATGTCTCTCCGCCATTCACCATTCAAAACAAGCCCAGCATGGTCAACAAGGCAAGAAGTTAACACCTGCCATAAGATTTCTAAAACGTTGTTTAAAAAGAACACTAACATCCACAGTGAACGACCAATGACCTCTTCTAAAGAACCAACTCAAAATATTTCTGCAAAGTTTGAGTGTGGTTCATGTGTGGAATGAACTTCCAGAGAAAGTGATGGATGTGGGTACAGTTACAACATTTAGAAGACATTTGGATAAGTACATGAACAAGAAATGTTTGGACAGAAATGGGCCATGCACAGACAGGTGGGACCACATTGGTTTGGGATTATGGTCGGCATGGACTAATTGGCCTGAAGGGTTGGTTTGTGCTGTATGACTGTATGTCCTCCAAGCAATATTAAATATAAAGTAAGAGTACCTCCGTAATACTTGTTTCATCGATGTAAATTGTTTCAGAAATCTTGAACACACTCAAAAAGCTCACTAACTTTTTGTAATATGGCAATCCATTTATTACAATTTCAATCAAGGGTGAAATCTCTGATTAAAACCACTGCTTTCACTTACATGCCTGTCCAAACTCACTATTCATAGAAGGTGCCCATTCACAGATATTACCAGGAATACTTCAGCAATTCCCCATTCAATCTTAAATTCTTTACTATCCCTTAGTTCCAATATAAAGTCTCCATTGCTTGCTTACTTTAAATTAATGCTTTTATCATTTAAGCAATTTCATTATTAATTATTAAAGTAACTACTCCTCCACCACATCTCCAATTTCTCCTAGTTTACTTAGTTTAGAGTGCTGAAGATTTGCAGCCATGGCTCTGTAATGGCTAATAAATCATAGCTTCCAAGTTGAGTTTATGCCTGCAGCTCATTCAAATTGTTTTTATACTCTGTGCAATTGTATGGAGAATTACTTCCTGTGCTATGGAGTATAAAACAGCACAGAACACTCTAAATTAGGATTGTACCTCTGCTATTGTTATTAAACTCCTACCATAAAATTTACCATTCCTTTCTCAGATTTATCCATTGCAGCATTTCTAGTATCTTATAAACATGAACTTTATAGGATCCTTGATCTTATAATAGAGGCATAGAGCACAAAAGCAAGGAAGTGATGCTACACCTCTGCAAATCATCAGGCAGACCACGCCGAATATTCTGTTCAGCTTTGGCTACTTTATTTAAGAAAGGATGTTAAACCTGTGGAGAGAATTCAAAAGGAGGTTTACTAGAATGATACCAGGAATGAAGGATTTTAGATACAGAGAAAGATTAGAGAGATTAGGCTTGTTGTCCTTGCAGCAGAGATTAAGAGGTGACCTTATTGAGGTGTTCAAAATTATGAACACTTTTGACATGGTAAAGAGGATATACTGTTTCTACTAGTCGGTACGTCAATAACTTGGGGTAACAATTTCTAGACTGTCAACAAGAGAGCTCAGACTGATATGAGGTAAAACTCTTTAGTCAGAGAGTCGTTAGGATTTGGATTGTGCTGCCTGGGAGACTGTTGGAGGCTGATTCCATAGGAGGATTCAAGAGAGAGCTGGATATGTATTTGAAAGTGATGAACTTAGAGACTGACAAAGATAGGGCTGGAGAGTGGGATTAGCTGGGTAGCACTTTTGCGAGCTCGTACAGACACAATGGGTCGAATGGCCTCCTTCTATACTGTAAAGTTCAATGGTTCTATTCTATGATTAACTCCTTTCCCTTTTGCTTTCTCAAATCGCCTAGTTTGTCCCCATTCCATGTATAATTATTAATTTTATTTTTACCAAACTGTACACCTCACACTTACTGACACAGAATTTCATCTGGCAAACTTTTGCCCATTTCGCCATGACATCAATATCCCCTTGTAGCATCCTTTGTCTTCAGAGTGAATTATAATGCTTCCTATTCATCTGCAAATTTGAACAACATTGTCTGAAGCCGTATATTCAAATTACAGAGGACAGAAATGTTCCCAGAGCATAATCGTTTGGGACATTGATGCTGTCTTCCACGTAAATTATTCCAAACTTTAATCGGAGTTTTTTAAACCATTCTAATGACTTTCAGACTAAACGGCTACTGCTCCAAATAACATAACTGCTATCTCCTCCAACATGTTCCTAAGTGTTGTGTTGTTGAAGACTTTGGGAAATTTTTTGTATACCACATCAACTGCATTTCTCCATCTGCATTATTACACACATCTTGAAAGAATTTTACCATGATTTACTTCTGTGTGATATCAGTGTACCTAATAATTACTAACACATTGTTGTCTCTCTGTACATATCTAAGATTTCAACTTTATTTGTCCAAGCACATCTTTACATTGTTATCACTTATTCTTAAGTCTAGCTAGATCATTAGCCGTCCTGCAGTTCTGAAGATTTTCTATTTGATCATTTAGCTCATCCATGGCAGCCATAACATTAACAGCTCAATAGATAAGATATCCCGATCACAGTTTTATGGAAAAACTTTCAAAAAAATTATTGCTTAATTTTGTATTGTGCATTTAGAACAGCAGCAGAGCACACAATTCTGACCTGGTGACTCAGGTTCTATAAATGTCTCAGAAAATAGAATAATCAGGACAAGCCTCTGCTAATGATGTCTAAATGTAAATGTTGGTGTAATTAACAGGAGAAAATTATTGTTCTTTTTTAATCCCAATACAAGTACTTAAACATTGAACAGTAGCAATATTTTTGGCCCTGACAGAGTTAACATTCTGATTGAAGAATAAATATTGCTTTAAGTGGTTTTTACTGCTCAAATATATTGAATTGTCACTCAAATGAAGGACACTATTGCTGTTAAGTAGTGGGCACATATTCAGTACTAGTATTGCACCATGGGACTCTGAAAATAGAATATCAAAGTGCTATCACTGTAAATGATACATTCATTAACAAAGAAACAACATTACAAACACTCTACATACACTCATCCACTATATGTAGTCAAATTCCCATTCCTCCAACCAGCAAAGATAATCTGCTTTCCAGCCTGGTCACTGTAATTTTCAGCCAGTCCAGCCCCTAAAACCATCCCCTGTTACTGAGAGTGAGTCCTGATTGCTTCTAGTCCAGCTGTTGAAGAGAATTTGGTTATGTGACATAACAGTCCAAAATACAACCTACAATTTACACTTATCTGTAAGTGTACATTGTCAACAAGCCATCGCTGGTGCAAAGTCTTTTAATAGATTATTTGTGAAATGTTTGCTATGCCAGTAAAGGGGTGGGCAACACATTATATCACTCCCTCTCTATCCGCTGTCTCTCTTTCTGCCTCTCAAAACTTGTCTTTAAGAGCAGCACTGGAAGCTATCAGGATTCTTTTTCAGTAATAGGAGATGGTTTTAGGATCAAATTGGACTGGCTGAAAATCAGGGCGATCAAGTTGATTATCTTTGTTGGTGGGAAGAACGGGAATTTGCTAATATATAATGGTCGAGTGCATGTAGTATTGTTTTCCTGTTAATAAATGCATTATTACAGTGATAGCACTTTGATATTCTATTTACAGAGTCCCATGGTACAATAGTAGCATTGAATAAGTGCCCACTACTTAACAGTAATAGTGTCCTTCGTTTGAATGACAATTCAATATACTGGAGCAACAAGAACCTCCCTACTATAGCATGTCTGTGATTAGCACCTCTCCAGACAGAAGCTTCACCACTACATCACACTGACCCTCCTTACCAGACTTTACCCACACATGGTCTGGAAATAAGAAGCATTTGCTGAGACACAGAAACATGCTTGTAAAAATGTTTTCAAATTCCCTCATAAAGCTCTCTAAACAGTATTCACACGACTTCAGCACTTATAGTTAAAGATGAAGAAATGCAAACATTGCAAAATGGTTATCTTGAGAAATGGTAAATTGGCAGTACATTTCAAAAATCAAAGCTATTTCTCCAATGAATTTCTATTTTAGATAATAAATCAATATTGCTATGATAGAGGATGGAAAATATAATTTTGATTACTAAAGCATTTCTCCATTTTTCTGTGTGCTGCAAAATCACAATCTTATATATGCTGATGGTGGCCAAAGTTCTGGACAATGGTCAGTCATTTTAAATCAAGGTTATAAGGAAATTAAAATTAAAACTGAAAATTAGATGCCACCAAGAAAACCCTTCACAAACATTCAAGTTAACACGTGCAGAGTAAGTTAGAATATTACCTCCGCTGCCCGGATTGGGGTAAACAGAGGCCAGTCTGCAAGCCAGAAGACAGGTCGTCATAATTTCTCTGTTGAGAAAACATCACTTTTGACATCTGCTGTGAAGGAAGGTAATTGGTTCAGTTTTGGGTTGTGGTCCTAATGTGGCTGTTCATTCAACATTTTATGCCCTTAACTGATGGTGTGTTGAGAAGTTTGAACATGTACCTCCTTATCTAGAGCTTATTTTCTAAGGATAAGACCTCTCCAGTGCCAACCTGCCCAATTATTTGCCCTTCCCGACACATTCCACACCACCTCCAGAGAGGGGAAAATTGCAGCCTCACAGTTTCATCATATTATGATATCTTAATACATTGGCACGGTACCCTTGCGTTTTTTATACACCAGTTAAACAAAACTTGTTTTAGTGAAAACTTATGAGTATTCTCAAGATTATCCGTTAAGGTCATCACTTCGCTTCAACTAATATGACCTTAACAAATGATCCACTTCATGATACGTAAATATATTGTTTATTTTTGATATTCCTAGGTTTTGAAATTCAAAATTTGTGTTTATAATTTCTCAGCTATACAAATATTACTTATAATTGCTGAAAAAAGACATTTTCTTCAAGGCTTCTGTCCTGTAGACATCATGGCAATTCTTAAAAATACCAATGTGAAGGGGAACAACAGTTTTATACTATATGACAAGCAGTGCTCATTGTTTGGCAAATGGAATCTGATTGGTAGAGATATTGCTATGGAGGATGTTAACTGCCAAGCTTTGCTTGAATTTAAAAGAGGCACGTTGAATTCGATCAGTCAAAGCATTGCCACAAGGAATGAATGGGAGGAACTTCCTCTTTTGTTGAGTTGGACAAAATCAGAAATCACACAACACCAAGTTATCGTCCAAAAGGTTTATTTGAAAAGACAAGCTTTTGGAGCCTCAGTCCTTCTTCAGGTGTAAGTGTGAGAGGTAATATCAGACACAGAATTCAAATATCACGTGTGTCTCTGTGTGTGTGTTGTGTGTGTGTGAGAAAGTAAGTAAGTGAGAGAGCAAGATTGAGATGGGGAGAGAGGGTCAGTCACACATTCTCTCACCCCCTCACTCCTACACACAATCACACACGTACACACACACACGAATCTATGGGGTGAATTTGTATTTGCAGATACATTTTATTTTGCTCAAAAAGCACACAATTTATAGACAGTCAGTCAATATGACGTTTTACAAATTCCTACTTTAGAAATAAAACCAGTCTAACTCCAAACTAAAACATGAACAGATTCTAAACAAGGTCTCACACCTAACATGCATTGTCTGACCTAAAATGTCACCTCTTCTTTACACTAATAAAACCTTTAGTTCCTTCAGGACTGTGACTTGAAAGAAAGTTGGAGATTTACATTTACATATTAATCAATTAAAATCTTCTAACTGATTAAAGAATTAAGAGCACCTTAGATCATCAGACACCATTTCCACCACCTCCAGCGAGATGCCACCACTAGACACATATTCCCTTCCCCTCCCCTCCCTTGTCTGCCTTTCGCAGGGACTGTTCCCTCTGGGACACACTGGTCCACACTTCCTTCACCCCCAACACCTCCCGACAGCCCTACGGCACCTTCCCCTGTAACTGGCAATGATGCAACACCTGCCCATTTACCTCCTCCCTCCCCAGTATCCAAGGGCCCAAACATACCTTCGAGGTGAAGCAACACTTCACCTGCACTTGCCAGAGTCTGGTCTACTGCATTCGCTGCTCACAATGTGGTCTCCTCTACATTGGGGAACGAAGCATCGACTGGGCGACCGATTCGCAGAACATTTATGTTCCGCTCGCAAAAAAGACCCTGAACTACCTGTTGCCTGCCACTTCAACACATTACCCTCTTCCCTGGCTTGCTGCAGTGTTCCAGCGAAGCCCAATGCAAGCTGGAGGAACAACACCTCATTTTTCCGCTTGGGGACCCTACAGCCCTCCGGACCCAATATGGAGTTCAATAATGTTAGGGCCTAAACTCTTCCAATGCCCCAGTCCCCTACCCTACACACCAGGCCTTGTTACCACATAGCCTGCCACTACACACCCTCTGTTGTTAGTCAATATCAGTCCCCATTAACAACTATTCACCCTCCCAGCCTGATCGTTAGCAACTCCTTTGTCTGTCCAACTGTCTTTCTCTCTCTTTGGGCTCTATCCTATCGTTTACTCCCTACCCCACCCACTTCCCTATTTTCTGCATATAAACTGACATTTTCCCAGCCACTATCAGTTCTGAGGAAGACTCAACAGACCCGAAACGTTAACGCTGTTTTCTCCTTCACAGATGCTGCCAGACCTGCTGAGCTTTTCCAGCAACTTTGTTTTTGTAAGCCCATCTTGGGTTTGTTTTAGTACATCCTCATCAATGGTGTGAACCTTTGTTCTTTTACTAATAAATTCTGCGTCTGATCCTACCTCTCTCACTAACACCTGAAGAAGGACTGAGGCTCTGAAAGCCTGTGTTTTCAAAATAAACCAGTCAGACTATAAACTGATTTTGGACCTTGTCCATCCCAGTTCAACACTGGCACCTCCACATTTTGTTGAGTTGAATTAGGCACAATATATATGCATGACCTTTCTATCTGTAAGGAACAGGGCCCTGTGTAGTGACATATGTAGCATGCAGTACACACAAGTGTGACAAACTACAGGCCAGACTATGTCTCAAATTGGTTGTCAGCATAATTCATAGCAAACTCAGATTACTGAGCTAATGTAAGCCAATCACCAAATCACATCTAATGTGGACAGTGAATTTAGATTTTTCCAAGCATTCACTGATTGGGGACAGTCAGCACTTAGCCTGTTGTGAACAGCAAAAGGGACTTCTTTTTTAAATCATTCATGGGATTTGAGCTGTGCTGCCTGGGCCAGCATTTATTGCCCATCTGTAGTTGCCTTTGAGAAGATTGTGGTGAGCTGCCTTCTTGAACTGTTGATTCCATTTTGTGTTGATAGACCATAATGTCATGAGGAAGTGAGTTCCAGAATTTTGATCGATGGCACTGACGGAATGGTAATACAATTCCAAGTCAGGATGGTGAGTGGCTTGGAAAGGAGCTTGCAGGTAGTGTTACTCTATGTCTGCTGTCCTTGTCCTTCCAGATGGAAGTAGTAATTTATTTAGAAGGTGCTACCTAATTTCTGCAGCATATTGTGTGGGTGGTACAATGCTGCTACTGATGGTAGGTGGGGGAAGGAATGAATGTTTATAGATGTGGGGCCAATCAAGTTGAATGCTATTTTTCTGGATGGAGTCAAGCTTCTTGATTGCTGTTGGAGCAGTGGATGGACAGACTTTGGGAAGTCAATAGGCAAGCTAGGCTCTAGCCTGCCTTTGTAGGCCCTGTATTTATATGGCATACTGTTTGATATGAATCGCCAATCCTTGCAACGTGTGGTCTACATACCTCGCATTACACCAGATCTGAAATGTACCTCATTTCTCATTTGTGTCATTGACAAAACATGTTATGACAAACAGAAGCATCCTGTTTGTGGTAAACCGCATATCTTGCAACTGCACTGCAACAAAATGAAACAGCTTGGTTCAACTGTTAACTTAATCTGAAACTGTTAATCTTAACTTGCTCATTATAAAATTTCAAGGCACATCATAATTTTGTATGTATTAGAGACTTCTACGGCATACACTGCACAACATTACTAGTAAAAAAAAAATAAAACGTTGTGTTGTGAGCTACTTTGTTACTATTTAGACACATGATTTGAAATTATTCAGCTTCCAACGACATTCTCACTTCTGCTGGGGCTCATACTACAGAATTATAATGATCAGGTAAGAAGTCACATTCATAGGTCAAACTTCATGGAATGCTGCAGTGCCATAAAATCACTCAATTATCTGGCATATACATAACAAGGTACAGCCTTTTCTGTTTAAGCAAAAAATAAAGTCTTTGAAATAATAACCTCAACTTTCTCACTGCCTTCATAACTTTAATATTTAATGGGCAAAAGTAGAATAAATCTGAAATTGGTATAGGGCTTACAGTACACAATTAACCCACAAACTTTCATGGTAAAACATTGAGTAGGTTCAATTCCTACTGCTGTTTTCTTTTAGATGACTCACAAATGTAGCTTATGTTTTCCGTGTGGTCATTGGCTGCATCAATTAATATCTAGTTGCTAGTTCTTTTCTGAGGCAGCCTTTATGTCTAAAAGGGAAATGGCTAAAAGGGGAATGGCTAAAAGTTTTGGATCTCCAGAATCAGAGGTTCTTTGGTCTTATGTTTAGCGTTTAGGTCACTGCCACATCTCTTCCAGAGATGCCTACCTTGAAGAGGTTCTGCTCTTTTCTCAGACAGGATTTCCGTTCCAATTTTTTTTTTCTTGTTCACCATCATTACATTCCAGTTCTGAAGAAGGGTCGCCAGACTCTAAACAGTAACTCTGCTTTCTCTCCATAGATGCTGCCAGACCTATTGAGTTATTCCAGCAAATTCTATTTTTGCTTGCAATTTCCAGCATCTGCAGTTCATTTCTTTTTGTCCAAAAGGGGAGACTCATTATGGTTGCAACACATATTGGGAGCCTTTTCTAAACAGAACACATTTAGCAAAGGCTAAATATTATGGAGAACATGCACCAAGGATTTCAGACAATGATAATTGTCTGGGATGATAATTTCCAAGGTGAGTCATGTTATGTTACTGCTTTAGGAGCTGACGATGTTAATGGTCCAAGAACCAAAATGACATCATATGACCAGCATCCATGAGGAGTCCTGTTAGCAGTTAGACTAAGGATGTGTACCAAAATTGCACTGTCACTGAAAGTTATCAGTTTATCTGTTGATTTGATTTGATTGATTTTATTGTCAAGTGTACCGAAATATAGTGAAAAGCTTTGTTTATGAGCGGTAAAGGCAGATCACAGCAAGCAAAGGATAGACAAATCAAAAAGACTTCGAGGCATACAGGTTACATCGTAGGTTGCATTATTTGTGCCTAGAATCCATTCAATAGTCTGATAACAGCTGGAAAGAAGCTGTTCCTGAACCTGTTTGCGTGTGATTTCAGGCTTCTGTATCTTCTGCCTGACGGAAGAAGTTGTAGGAGTTCATTACCAGGGTGCGATAGATCTTTGACAATGTTAGCTGCCTTTCCGTGGCAGTGAGCCGTGTAAATAGAGTCCATGAATGGATGGTTGGCTTCCGTGATGGTCTGGGCTGTGTGCACCACCTTCTGTAGTTTCTTACGGTCCTGGGCAGAGCAGTTACCATACCAGGCCGTTATGCACCTGGACTGTATGCTTTCAATGGTGTATCTGTAGACGTTGGTGGGGACCTTATGGACATGCCAAATTTCCTGAGCTGCCTGAGGAAGAAGAGGCATTGTTGTGCCAATTGACTGTCGCATATACATGGGAAGTCTGGGACAGGTTGTCGTTTAAGGTCACTTTGAGGAACTTGATGCTCTCCACTCTCTCAACCTGGGTTCTGTTGATATAGATGGGGGCATGTTCTCCTCCTTTCTTTCTGAAGTCAATGATCAATTCTTTAGTTTTGCCGACATTGAGAGACAGATTGTTTTCATTGCACCACATCACCAAGCCCCCTCTCTCCCTTCTGTAGTTTGACTGGTCATTGTCAGATATCTGTCCCACTATCATGGTGTCGTCAGTGAACTTGTAGATGGGGTTCAGTCAGAATTTGGCAACACAGTCGGAGGTGTGCAAGGAGTACAGTACGGAGCTGAGGATGCATCCTTGGCCGGGGGCAGGGGGAGGCTCCAAAGTTGAGTGTTATTGTGGAGGAGGTGCAGTTACCTATCTTCACTGATTGCGGTCTATGGGTCAGAAAGCTGAGGATCCAGTTGTAGAGGGTGGAGTCGAGACCAAGGTCACAAAGTTTTGAAATCAGTCTGGAGGGGATAATGGTGTTGAAGGTGGAGCTGTAACCAACGAGCAGGAGTCTGACATAGGTGTCTTTGATGTTCCAGAGATGAGTGCAGGGCTAGGAATATGGTATCCTCTGTGGACCTGTTATATCAGTAGGTAAACTGTAGGGGATTGAGACAGGCTGAGAGACTGGAGTTGATGTGGGCCATGACCAGCCTCTCAAAGCACTTCATGATTATTGAAGTCAGAGCCACTGGGCGGTAGTCATTGAGGCACACTGCACGTGTTTTCTTGGGTACAGGGATGATGGTGGTCTTCCTGAAGCCGGTGAGAACTTTGGTTTGTAGGAGGGAGAGGTTGAAGATGTCGGTGAATACCTCCGCCAGTTGATCTGAGTGCTCAGCCGGGGACACCGTCCGGCCTCATTGCTTTTCTTCGGTTGACTCCCAGGAAAACCGATCTGACGTCTGAAGTGTTAGAGGGAACAGGTGTGTCCAGGGCTGTCGGGGCAGGTGGTATTCTGCTCAAACCGAGCATAGAAAGCATTCAGTGTGACAGGGAGGGATGTGTCATTGTCCACTATCTTACACTGTTTCATTTAGTATCCTGTATTGTCGTTTAGGCCTTGCCATAGACAGTGGAAGTCTGTTTGGTAGGTTTGGGCATCTAACCTGGTCCGGCACTGCTTCTTGGCCTCCCTGAAAACTTGGTGAAGGTCATGTCGGGATTTTCTGTATAGGTCCGGGTCACCCGACTTGAAAGCTGCGCACCTGGTCTTCAAAAGGGAGTGGATTTTCTGGTTCATCCAAGGTTTACAGTTGGGGAACACGCGGATTGATTTCTTTGGTACACAGTTCTCCACACATTTGCTAATGAAGTCTGTGACAGTGTGACACACTCATCTAGATTTTCTGCTGAACACTTGAGCAGGGTCCAGTCCACCGAGTCTAATCAGTCCTGGAGACAGTCTTCCACTGCCTCGGACCAGCACTGTACTTTGTTTCATGAAGGATTCTCCTGTTTCCCCTTCTGCATTTCAGCTGGGAGGAGGAACACAGCACTGTGGTCAGACTTTCTGGAGCTCCAGGGGTGTGGAAGACTCAGTACCAAGTTAAGTGATTTTTGGAAGGGAGAGAATTTTGGTGGGTCATCTGCAGAGGGGGTGGGAGTGTTATAAGGAAGGACAAGGAGCTTCAAAGTGAGAAGACTGATCATAGATGTTTTGCCACACTATTTAATTCTGGTGGAACCAAGAAACCGGCAGAGCTGGGAAATGCCACAGTGTTGCCTAATTAAACGCTCTTCTGGCATCCAAGCTTGTAACCTCTCGCAGCAAACGTTCCCTTCCACTTCATAGTTTTGATGTTGCAATTATATTGTTAGTCTGAGACATTTTATTCAGCACTTACAGATTTTCATATTCTTTTGACGACTATAGTACTCTGCATTAAGACAAATGGAATCCAAGTGGGTAAATGGAGTTAAAATGCAGATCAACCATGATCTGTCTGTTCCAGGAAACAAGACAGAGGGGCAAATATTTTTTGTTCTTTTGTTCTAAAAATGTAAAGTAAATATTCACTGTTGCAAACAGATATATTTTCAAGTAGCCAATTTGTTTTCCTCATGTTGTGCAGTACAATTTTATAATTAAAATGTTACTTTTTTTTTGAAGTGGTCCTGTAAATTCACAATTGTCATTGTTTTCTAATAAGAGTAGACCTTGTTGAAACATATATGATTCTCCAGGACTTAAAATTATAATTTTTAAGTAATCATCCATTCCACCCTATTTAATTTGTGTCAAGACATTCTAAATATTTGTCATATTTAACAGTGAAATTCAGTATGTGAGTGTTGCTGTGGGTCTGAATCCTTTCTATTTTCTCTCCTCGTGCCACACCTCCCAAAGCAGTATTTAATTCCTTGCATCATGGCAAGTTTGGTTTTGGGAGTCATTTCATCAGGTGAGAATATGGTGGAGTCCTGATTAAGCTTGTGGTAGGAGGGTCGACCCCTCTGCTCCTCCATTCAACAGGTTATGGCAGATCAGATAACCCACAACTCCACTTTTTTGCCTTTTGCTCATAACCCTCATTTCCTTACCGATTTAAAATTTCTCTGTTTCAGCCTCAAAATTATTCTACAGTCCAGTCCCTACAGACTTCTGTGGTAAGGAATCCACATTTGGCTGTCTACTGAGAAAGTAAATTCTTCCTCACTTCTGTTTTAAATGGATGACTCTTACTCTGAGACTTGCACCCTCCAGTCCTAGACTCTCCCATAAGGGGAAACCAACCTGTCCACAGCTAGCCTGACAAGTCCTGGAGAATCACATACATTTCAACAAGGTCTACTCCCATTCTTCTAAATTAAAACAAGTACAAAACAAACTGCTCAACCTCCCCTCATCAGAAAATGCTCCAGATCAACCTAGACGAATATTCTCTGGAATAACACAGTGTGGAGCTGGAGAAGCTCAGCAGACCAGGCAACATCAGAGGAGCAGGAAAGTTGATGTTTCCAGTTGGGACTTTCCTGCTCCTCTGATGCTGCCTGGCCTGCTGCGGTCCTCCAGCTCCACACTGTGTTATCTCTGACTCCAGCATCGGCAGTTCTTATTATCTCTGAATATTCTCTGGACTGTCTCCAATGGCAGTACCTCTTTCCTTAGACAACGGGACCAAAACCATTTACAGCATTCCAGTGTGATCTGACCAGCAGTGCCTTGTATAGTTTTAGCAAGACTTCCCAATTTTTATACTCCATTCCCCTTGAAATAAAGGCCAACAATTCATTTGTCTTCCCATTACCTGCTGAGCTTGGATACTAACTTCTTTGATTCATGATTAACGACCCCCAAATCCCTCTACGCTGCAGCTTTCTGTAATCTTTCTCTATTTCAACAATATCCAATTCCTCTATTGTCACTGTCAAAGTGTTAACCTCATATTTTCCCACATAATATTTCATCTGCCAAGATTCTGTCCACTTGCTTAACTTATCTATATCCCTCTGCAGACTCTTCATGTCAACCTCCCGACCTGTCTGTCCACCTATTTTTGGATTATCCACAAACTTGGTTATATTATACTCACTTCCATCATCTTAACCATTAATATATATTGTCAATAAAATGAGTAAATAAAAGTGAGTACTTACAGCTCATATAGTTTGCCACCATAGCAAGCGGATACACGAGGGATAGCTACAGTAGGGAAATCAAAGCTACAGAAGTAATTTAAACCGAGGACACAGCTCCAGTAATATCACTAAGCCACAATTAGGATGACAATGGGGAAATTTAAAAGTCTAAGCATGCAGAATCTAACAAAAAAGATTGTGAGAAGACTATTGAGGTTTTAGAAAGAATGATAGATCAATAGTTTAAACCATGGTTTAAGCAGGAAGAATTTATTAAGGCTGAACACAGACTTTATTTGGAAAAGCAATGGAAAAGGACATGCACCCTGCATGTCAAGGGACATAAGATTTAGGATTTTAAAAGAAGCTTATAACAGATCTAAGGGCTTAATATGGCAGAGCCCCTAGAGGAATATAAAGATTGCAGGGACAGGGACGAATCTTCAAAAAGGAAGTTAGGAACGCTTTTTAGAAAGTTTTTGAAAAAGCATTGGCCAGGAGAACCTAAAGGGTCTTTTTAAAATAAAAACATATGAAGAGCAAGGGATAGGGAAAGAGTAGGGCCCATGAGAGACCATTGAGATAGTCTGTATGGACCCAGAAGATGTAGACAAATCCTCAATGAATACTCTGCATCAGTTTTCACAATGGAAAATGACAATGCAGCTCATGGCATCAGTGTGGAGGACTGTGAAATATTACAAGTAATTAACATGAAGAGAGAGGAAATACTAGCGGGTTTAGCAGCCTTAAAAGTGGATAAATCCATGGGCGTGAATGAGATGCATCAGTTGCTGTTAGGCAAGACAAGCGGGGAGACATCAATGACCCTGAGAACAGGGAAACCTTATCACAACAGAGCAACAGAATCCATTCAGTTTAGAAAATTCACAAACATATGTGATGAGCCAACACAAACAGTTGGCCAGATAGCAGATGCTAAGAGTCAGTGTTACTACTGTGGAACAAGGGAGCCTCCCATGCAAAAATAGTGGCCAGCTTTTAAAACTTGTTATGTTTGTAAAACTATAGACCACTTCCAGAAGATATTTAGAAGTAAGACATATCTATAGGGGAGTAATCTGGATCTGACTGTACTTGTAACCAAAGCATTTATCTTGCTAGTCCAGTTAAAGTTTTGGTCAGTGGTGATCTCCAGGATGTGGATGATGCAAGATTCATTCATGATAATGCTGTTGAACACGAAGGGGTGAGTGGGGAAGAGAGGATGGTTAGATTCTCTCATTTTGGAGACCGTCATTGCTTGGCACTTACTTGCCACTTATCAGTCCAGTTCAGAATGTGGTCCAGGTCCTGCTGTATATGGGTATGGACTACATCAGTATCTGAGGAGGTGTAAATGGTCCTGAACATTGCACAATCACAATGAACATTCCCAATTGGCTTTTTAAGGAGGGAAAGGTAAATGATAAAATAGCTAGAAAATGGTTGGGTCCAGGTTGGGACGTTGTGAAATTCCTGCATTGAAGTTCTGAGCTTGAGATGATTGGCCTCCAACAATATCGACCATCTTACTTTTGCTAGTATGACTCCAACTCATCGTGCCTCTTTCCACTGATTCTGACTGACTTTAGTTTTGTTAGGAATGTCTGATGCAAGACCCTGTCTAATGTTGGATTCATGCCAAGGACAAACTTTCTCACCTCACTTCAGGAATTCAGCTTTTAAACTTTAATTGTTAATAATGGTGTACTAAAATGGTATATTGGCTGTTTTAAAAAAAATCTTTTACAAGGAATAAACAAAATCAAGAATCTGATATCCATCATGAAACATCCAAACACAACACATCCTAAATCTACACATTAACGTCATTTCTGATAATGTTGTATTCCACCGTGTCTCAGTCCCCACACAGGCATTCACAGTCTCAGTGATGCAATTCTGAAATAATTACATGTGTGTATTACTATGTAAATTTACCAAAAATGTGCAAATTACATTAGATATTCCAACATCAGTTATACTGGGACTTAGCAGCAATGATTAATAACATTACCATCACTCTCCACTTAACTATTATTCTAGTACACAATGAAAATTCTTACGGGAGAACTCTCGAGAAGACAATGCTGTGGATACAGATTGCTGTGTTGGATAATCAGTATGCAACTGTCAGTGGCTGTCAATTTTCTGGCTACAAGCTAGCCAAATGCTCAGTCCTTCCAACTGAAACAATGATCTTTCCCATTCATCAAAACATTCTATTGCTAAAATCTAAATTTTTGGCTTCCAACTCATGAAACAACTGTTCATTTTGTTTCTCGATGCTGTGCTGTAAAATCTGTTCCACAATGTAAATGGGAGGAAGGGATTTCAAGGTCCCAAAGCTCTACTATATCAGAAGTGCTCTGTTATACAAGGACAAACAAACATAATTGTGGAGCAGTTTTCAGATTACTTTTGTGTGTTCCTGCTGGCCTGCTGACTTTTTCCCCCCACTTACTATTAATTGGTTGCTTAATCTCTGCTCCCAAATCTGTAAAACTTCTTTTATCCTTGCATGAGTTCAAATGGGATCGCTGACCATTTAATTTTCATCTTACTGTCATTTCTTTTTTCATTTTGATAAAATACTTGCTTATTCATAAATCCACTTACATGTCTTAAGTATTACTCCCAACTCTCTACCCACAAAACTAAGATATACTTTCAACTGTTAATTGGTATGAATTTATAAATTCAAGTTTGGCCAAATATGTCAATGCACCACTTCATAGTATCTGAATAACAATCGATCATGGAACTGCAAGAACAAATAAAAAGAAATAAATACAGGACGTGCCTGAAGAACATGGAGTTCAATTTCAAAGTATGAAGTTGAGCTTCAAGTCTTGGCTGTATAAAAACCTCTTCAATAAAACAATCATATCAACTACTTCACCTTCTACTTTCATGCATTTCTCCTAGATCATTGACTTGGAGGATCAACTTTCAAAGGGAGTTATATTCTGCTTTCCACTTTACCAGTCCATTTCTGAAGAGCAAAAACACATATATTTACAAAAGCTGCCTCTAAGCTATTAATGTAGCTGTACAGAAGAAACTTGCCAGCGAACTCTTGCATTGCTACTTGTTTCAAAAGACACCAGATTACAATGACATTGCACAGTTGTCTTCAAATATGGCAAAAGAAAACCGAGTCACACGTAAATCTCTTAATTTTGATCTTAGGCACACATTGCTGGGGAATATGATCAACCATCTGATCATGATCTGAACACAATCCCACATCCAAGTAACACAGATTTTGGCAGCATACTTCTGCAAAGGGGGCATGAAAACATAGCTGAATTTCAGTGTAGAATATCAAATTGACCTGGCTTGTGAATAATCCTCGTTTCTATTTTATGCTTTGAACTCTTCTAAACAGACATCCTTTTTTTTAATCCACATCTTTGCTTCCTAGGATACTTTACAACAGGATGACAGTACCTCAGCATTGGAATTCCGAAAGGTTGAGATCAAGTGGGCATTATGCTGTACTCCAGTTTTGTGATGAATAATAATTCAATGCAGTTCATAATAGTTTCTGAATGGAACTATGTGCTTGTCTTTGGTAAAACGCAAATATTTACTGCTAATCTTCTGCAGCAGAATGCATCATTTCAGACGGTGCATCCAATTTAGGTGCAGTACTGGAATTGTTTGTTTGTTTTCTTCAGTTACTGTCCTGTGATATGTTGGGCTTAATTGAAATCAATTAATGCAATATTGCTTCAAATCTTCACAGCTCTAAGGATCTAAGAGAGTTACAGTCCATTAAGATGATCAAAATTATTTGAGAATTAATTACAACTCAATCGATACAACTACCATATATCATTCAAGATGGATTTCTAAACACTGTCTTTAATTCGGTAGCTTGTTATGGCAGGACACTGATAAACTGCAAGAGCATTATATTTGACCTTATAAAGTATTCAATATCTCCAGCATGAACAATGAAAAAAGCATAGCCATTTGAAACCCAGGCTAATAGCTATGCTACCCAAAAAATTGTAGTGTCATTATTCTCAATTACAGGCCTTGGTCTGGAAAAATTGCTCAGACTTGACCTTTTCAGTGACAAGTCCAGCAGATGAACAATTGTCAACTGTTTCATGAGTTGAATTCAGAGAGGCATTCAATTTGCTAGTTCCAAAATATAAGCATATTTTAACACCTTAGTCCATGCAAATTATTCATACTTTACATTTTCACTGAATAATTTATACCAGCAGTATAATTTTACTTCTACAGCATTAGTATAATTGTTTAGTTCCAATATCAGTTGCACACATTCTTGCTTGATCAATTCTGGGTTTCAGCTGCTCAATCTGTCATTTATTTACTGAGCAGCTCAAGATCTAGTTTTAAATGCACCGTGATATTCTTACTGGACAATGCTTAGATTAGATGTTTAAAGTTTTCAAATTTGTTTATGTGGAATGTGGTGCATCGCTAGCAAGGCTATCATACACTGTCCTCCTAAAATGCCCTTGAGAAGGTGGTAGTGAGCTACCTTCTTGAACTACTGCACTCCTTGTCAAGTGTGTATGTGCACATTGCAGTTCGGAAGGGTGTTATAGAAGTTTTACATAGGGACAGTGAAGGAACTGCAGTGTAGTTCCAAGTTAGGATAGGCTTGATAAAAACTTGTAGGTAGTGATATTTCAGTGCACCTGCTGTCCTTGTCCATTAGCTGGTTGAGGTTTTGAGTTGCATGGTGTCAATCTTCCTGACTGTTGTTGGAGCTGCACTCATCCAAGCAAGTGGGGAATATTTATTCAATCAACTGCTGATTTGTGCTTTGTATTTAATGGACAGGCAAAATTTTAGAAGTGATTTAGTCACTGCAGAATTTCTACCCTCTGACCTGTTTTCGAAGCCACAGCATTCATATGGATGGTCCAGTTCTGTTTCTGGTCATGGCTTTGCTAGGGTACTGGTAATGCAAGGTTATTAGCAGTAGGAGGATTCAGAGCTGGTAAAGCCAGGAAATATTGTAAAGACTTTCTTTTTATTTTTGTGCTTTTTAAAATTGTAGATTGAACATGAGAAAGAACTGCTTTAGAACAGTGTTTTGCAAAGATTGCTGCATGTTTTAAAAAAACAAGTAAACTAACACTCCTGGCAAGCATCCAGGGCTGCACAAACAAGCAGCAATTGAAGGTAACGAGATGTAGAGCTGGATGAACACAGCAGGCCAAGCAACATCAGAGGAGCAGGAAAGCTGACATTTCGGGCCTAGACCCTTCTTCTGACAAACTGGAGCCAAGGGATTCTGTATTCAAATAGAGCTTTGGTTGGCAACAAGAAGTTGATTTGTCTATTGACTAGTAACTTGTCATCTATGATAAAGGCCTTTTTGCCTCTCAACAACTGTGTGATTGTTTCCTAAATTCTCAGGTAACTGAACAGCTTGTGGATGGGAACAAAATACAGAGAAATGATCATCTCCCCTAGCTCAGGAGCTGTCTCTCTGTTCTCTGCAATGAAAACCAGTTAATCTTTCCTTCAGAAGTTTCTGCAAGTTGTAATTTTTAATTGATATGTCAGAGACTTCTACAAATGCACCAGTCACCTGTGCCTCTTGAAAACTAGTGGAAATATTTAGAAAAGCGAAGGACAAGAAGACGCTTTCTGATCAGCAAGAACCAACTCGGCAGATCTTGTGAACTGCTTCCCAGCTTTCCCTCTATCCATATGTTTTCCTTTCTATGTCTGACTGTGTGTGATAAAGGAGCGCTCATAAGAGGATTAGAGCCTAATTTAATAGCATTATGTGCCAACAGTTTATAACTGATTACCTGTAGCTAAAATCTAATTACTTGTATTAAATAATAATTCTCATTAAGCACAAAAACCTAGTCCATGCTTTCTATCAATCTGGGTCTAGAAGACAGGTAATTTGGGAAATTTTGTGTAGTTTACAAGATATTTAACCTTTGTGATGATTCCAGCAACAGCAGGGCTTAGTTTTCAGCGTGCTACCCCATTAACTTGTGATTTAAAAAAAGGGTAGACTGTTAGATTCTCTCTTATCAGAGATGGTTATCACTTGGACTTCTACATTGTGAATATTTCTTGTAACTTATTATAGAAATTTCCCTTTATCCTAGACCAAAATGGCCTACCACATATCCTGAGGCAATGGCCCCTTGCCCTGGACCCCCTGTTCAAGGGAAACAATCTCTTCCTGCAGCCTGAAATAACAAGGTGTAGAGCTGGATGAACGCAGCAGACCAAGCAACATCAGAGGAGCAGGAAAGCTGACGTTTCAGGTCTAGACTCTTCCTGCAGCCTGTCTGGCCTGTCAGAATGTTATAGTTCTCTCATTCTTCTGAGTTCAAGTGACTTATCAGTCCAGTCAATTCAGTTTCTCCTCATACTATAAACCTGCCATTCAAGGAATCAGTGTGGTAAAGCTTCGCTGCACCCCCTCTATGACAAGTGTATATTTTTTACGTAAGGAGACCAAAACTGCACACAATACTCTGTTTCAGAGATAAAAGGTACTGCAGATGCTGGAGAATCCGAGATAACAAGCATGGGGCTGGATGAACACAGCAGGTCAAGCAGCATCATAGGAGCAGGAAAACTTGACGTTTCGGGCCTAAACCCTTGATGAAGGGTTTAGGCCCGAAACGTCAAGTTTT
>JAHRHZ010000069.1:25980491-26033444 GCA_024137785.1 Ginglymostoma cirratum | reverse complement strand
CCCGAAACGTCAAGCTTTCCTGCTCCCGTGATGCTGCTTGGCCTGCTGTGTTCATCCAGCCCCAACACCTTGTTATCTCGGATTCTCCAGCATCTGCAGTACCTTTTATCTCAAATATAGCACAGCTGACTGTTTTAGCAGCTCACTACCCCTCACACCCGCCCATCTCCCCGCCACAATGTTCCTGCTGCTTGGTCACAACTATTCCAAAGCAGGGATCAAATTATATTTCTTTTCATGAGCTTCTGACGAGATTTTAATCGAGGGCTGCTTTTTGATTTTCAGCAGCTACTCTTTTCTTCCGTACTAATACATCCACTTGGTGATAAAGTCACATAGCAATGATATCTTTTATATTTGGGTTGATAAATGCGATACTTGGAGATATACAGAAGTAGAATTAGAAAAAACGTCATCAATATGTTTAGTTGTTATAAACTTTGTGTTAAACATAAAACTACAATGCTATAATTTCCTAGAATTGGCAAGTGACAAAAGGCAGAAGTTAGTAACAAAATCATTTTTTGCATAACAGCACTCTGAGCATTTCTTCTGCAGACAAATGGGGCCACAGCTAATGCATTTCCATTTCGTACGCATAAAGCTGGAAGATTTTGAGTAAAAAAATAGTTTTAAGATTTAAGACTACCCTTATTTTGCATCTCAGATCCTAACTACAGATTCAAACTTAACAATTGACACAATGTGCATTACATGGTAACTCCTGCAGACTTAAGTTAGAGATTCCACAATCATTGTCAAGGAATTCATTAGTTCATTGATTTCAAGATTTCCTGGCTGCAAGTTAGCTAAAGCTTTGTTGACATGTTTAAAACTGTTTTCTCTAATTTGTAGCCTCCCTCTCACTCTCACTTTCTGTAACCTTCTTTCTCCTTACTGTCTCCTTCTCCCCTCCTCTGATTGTTTTCCCCAGGCATTGTTGAGGCTTTTCAGGACTAATCTGCCTCCTGTTTAACCATGTACTTTAAAAACAGTTCTAATACAAGTTACTCACGTTGCACAATTGCATTCTAGAGTCATCAGCTGTTCTGCGTAACTTTTTATCAACTGGTTACTTTGTGGGTTTAGCTGCAAGTTATTGCTATCTTCTCGATGGTAGGTAAGAATAAGTACATTCATAATGTCTTTCAACTGATAATCCAAAGACCCAGGTGATCCAGGAACACTAGTTCAAATCCCATCATGGAAGCTGATGGGAATTAAGTTTAATCAATGAATAAAATCTGGAATTGAAAGCTAGTCTCAGTAATGGTGACCATTAATCTATCAATGGTTGTAAAAACTCAACTTCTTCATTTCTGTCCTTCAGGAAAGAAAATCTACTAACTTGTTCTGGTTAATTTATAACTGACATCTAATTCCAGAACCACAGTCACGTAGTTGTCTTCTGAAATAACTTAGCAAGCCATTCAGTTCAAGAACAATAGGGACAGGCAACAAATCCAAGCTTATCCAAAGACACCCACTGTCCATGGAAGAATTACAAAAACTACATGCTGACCTTGTCAGTGACACTCACATCCAATGAACTATTTTTAAAATAGTTTATCTTTAGATTGATTTGACATTTTGCAATTTCTTTTGAGCACTTGTATTCACAGTCTTGATGGCAGAAATCTGAGCTCAGTTTCAAATGATGGATTTGAGGCTCTATGCAAGGACCTGTGCTAAATTGATTGATGTCAAACCATTCTTGCTGCTTAACCTGCAAACTTTCTAGCAGGCCTGTCATCACACAAAGTATTTTGTCATACATACCCACCATTTCTTCCATTTCTTTCCCCATCCCCAATATCAAAACACCCGTCTGAAGCAGAACTCATGTTTCCATTGGTACCATCCTTATCTCCTACTTTGGCTGGAGGCCACTCATGGCCAGTGATTTATCACCTGCATGTCCTCCTTTTAAGCCATTGTCTAAATTACTTACACTGTCAGCATTGAGTTGGAGCCTGAAATTAAAAATGCTGTGTGACCTTTCAAACTACATTAAAGATGCTACATAAATGCAAGTAGGTGTTCTGAATGAAAATAACATGTTCCAGCCAATGCTTCTGGTTATGCTGTTGGAAGGAGAATTTGGAGTTATAGAGTCATAGAGTTATACAGCACCGAAACAGACCCTTTGGTCCAACTCGTCCATGCTGACCAGATATCTTATATAAATCTAGTCCCATTTGCCGGAAGTTGGCCCATATCACTCTAAACCCTTCCTATTCATATAGCCATCCAGATGCCTTATAAATGTTGTACCAACCTCCACCACTTCCTCTGGCAACTCATTCCATACACACACCACTCTCCGCGTGAAAAAGTTACCCCTTAGATCCCTTTTAAATCTTTCCCCTCTCACCTTAAACTTATGCCCTGCAGTTCTGAAGTCCTCCACCCCAGGGAAAAGACCTTGCCTATTTACCTTATCCATGCTACTCGTGACTTAATAAACCTCGACAAGGTCACCCCCTCAGCTTCTGACACTCCAGGGAAAATAGCCCCAGCCTATTCAGCCTCTCCCTATAGTTTAAACCCTCACACCCTGGCAACATTCTTGTAAATATTTTCTGAATCCTTTCAAGTTTCACAACATCCTTCCCACAGCAGGGAGACCAGAATTGCACACAGTATTCTAAAAGTGGCCTAACCAATGTCCTGTACAGCTGCAATATGACCTCCCAACTCCTGTGCTCAATGCACTGACCAATAAAGGCAAGCATACCGAATTCCTTCTTCATTATCCTGTCTACCTGCGACTCCACTTTCAAGGAATTATGAGCCTGGATGCTTTTTATCTCCTTAGGATGCAAATAGTTTATTTTTCTGTAAATTCACTTAGAATCATTTCATAATGTGGAAGCAAGCTATTCAACCCATTGAGTCCACAACGACCACCTGAAGAATATTCCACCAAGACCCACCCCCCAACACTATCCTCGTAATCTTGCATTTCCCATTACTAATCCACCTAACCTACACATCACTTACACAATGGACGATTTAGCATGGCTAATCCACCTAAAATACACATCTTTGGATCATGGGAGGAAACCGGAGCACCCAGAGGAAACCTACGCAGACACAGGGAGAATATGCAAACTCTGCACAGACTGTCGCCTGAGGGTGAAATCAAACACAAATTCCTGGTGCTGTGAGGCAGCAGTGCTAACCACTGTGTCATTGTGCCACCCTAATTTATTATGTAGAAAATCCAGCAGTCTGTTTGTACACAATCTGTGAAATGAATAGATGAGCAGATTATTAGTTTCTATTTAATGAGATTCAGAAATAAAGAAGGATTAGCCTAAGTACAAGGGAAACCACCATTGTCGTTCTCTAAAAACTGCTCCTGGAATGTTTAAACTGATCTTTGTGGGGAGTCAGGAAAAGGTTTACTGTCTAATCCAACAAGTGGCAACTGTGACAGTGTGGTGCTCTATCTTTGCTGCACTGAAATGTCGACTTCGAATATACGCAGAGGTCTCTAGAGTGGAACTTAAATTACAACTATTCCAACATCTTTATTTAAAGAAATAATCTGGGGCAGATCAAAGGCAGGTAAAGTTGATTAAAATTATTTGAAATGATTTGAATTATTAAAGAGGTCCTGATATTGAGCCTTTCAATTTAAGATCAGATGGAACAAGATGACTGCACTACCAGTGAAGTGTGCGAAGCTGTGTCAAACATCTTGCAGACTGTGAAATCTATGCACTTCACACATCTGATGACTATAGGGGTTGCTCATGTTGAAGTTCATCTTCTCTAGTTTCAATTCATTTCCACATCATACACCGTATTATTTCAAGTTGTTTTAATTAGAAGAAACCAAACTATCCTATCCACAGCCCAGTATAAAGAATTTTGCATGCTGAGAACCTAATTACCATTTACATATTGCATTGCCAGTTTACTTCTCTGCTGAGGATGATCTGAAATTCAGCAATGCAATTAAAGTATTTTCACCATCTAACTTTATTATTTGCACTGAGAATATGTGTGTTAATAACTTTTTTTTTGCTAAAACATTCATTAGGTTGTGTCAACTTTTTTTTTCTCTTTGCAAATTCACAATAAAAAGTTTAAAAAAATTCAACTTGACCCCAAAATTGCTTGTTTAATTGGTGCATCAACTCAGGCATATTAAGAGCACATTTTAAAAAGAATATCTGACCCTCCAAATCAAGAAACAAAAATCACTCATCCAATGGACAGCTATACTTTGAGCTGCTGTCACGGGAAATTTTAAAGAAATGTTCCTGTACCAGGGCCCGATATAGCAGTGATAGTGCTGGTGGTGGTGCGGGGAGGGGGGTCAGCGGGAGGTGCTGGCACAGGAACACGGTGGAGGGGGGAGCTCCTCCAGTGCCAATGTCAGATGGTCAAAGGCATCTGGAACCCCCTCCTTGGACTATGGAACTTTTGGATGCAATATGACCTCCAGGAGGTTTCTGGGAGACTGCCTGACAAAGCTGGGTGGGGAGCTGCTCCAAGAAAATAGTTATCAATTACCCCTTTCAAATGTTTACATTGATCACCAGTCTCTGATCAGTGTGGGGCTCAGCCTCTGTCTTTTGCTCCACTGGGAAAATGGATGAATAGCAGACTACATCCACTGACACAGTTCCTCAACTTTTTATTAGCGTGATAGCTAGCCACTCAGAGACTGGTATAATCTTACCATTTGATCCATAGAATAGTACAGCATACAAGTGGGCCTATTTAGTCATCCTGGTGCTTTCAAAAAGCCTCTATAAGGCAAGTGTTTATCCATTTTCTCCTCCAAAGGGCATTTGGATTTTTTTTCAGGTACTTTGGAAAACCACAGTAGAATCACCTCCTGGAAGATTTGTTGTAAGCCACTCACCATCCTGACTTGGAAATATATCACCATTCCTTCGGTGGTCACTGGGTTGTGGCCCACATCCCACAAGTGAATAAGTTAAAACTCTTTTCGTTTCTCTCAACGTACAATTATCTGGGTAGACTGCTCCCATGTCTCTGTCAATGTCATCCAACTAAACTGCAAGAAATGGACCAAAATTATTCCTCCTCTGATCTGTCACTTCACACTAACAAGTGAACAGGGTATTCAGTAGAGCACAGATCTCCTCCATACTGTGTTAATTTAATATAATTATAATTACGCATCTCTTCTTTGAGGCTTCCCTTCCAGTTCGATGCTCTATAACGACGTTATTCTCACTGAGGAGTCTTCAGGCCAATCCACATCTAACAACCTACCTGAACATTCTGCTCATATGTTGATAGTTACACTAACTATTTTCAGGAATAATGTCAGGAATTCAGTATGTAGTGATTCACTTACAGAAATCCATATCCCACATGTCTGTAATTCTGACTCCAAATCCACGTATGACTGCATACTTCAAAAATGGGTTTTTAACAAGCTGGTCAAATACAAAACCTTACTCCATATAAATATGTTTTAGGTGACTGATTAATAATTTGTTGCTTGTTTTTACCAAATCTACACCCTTCCAGGTGCAACAAGGGACAACTGTCAGCAGTTGATTTAATTTCTATTCATCCAAATTCCACAGAGTCTTGCACAGATGGAGACTTGAGCACAGGAAACATTAGATCTATGTCAGTACCTTCCCTCTTGTCTGTCCGTACACCATCCACATAATGTTGGCATAATCAAGTTTATTTACCAGCATCACTCAAGAGAGTTAGAAACAGCAAATTTATTTTCTATTTCCTTTTTAGTATAATTTCTGCATGAAATAATGAAAACACCAAGCTTTTATTTACAAGGTACTGTAAAATTAAAGCAGTTTTCGCTGCCATCATTATTTTACAAGGATATAATGAATGAAAAATTTTTTAAAAATGCAATGAGTTTGTGTTACAGCACTGTTTTACGATACTACACTTCATCTCCAATGAATCTGTATTATTTTATTATAAATAAAAGAGCAATCAGAATTAATTAGCTGTTTAGCAGATGCTGCTGGTATGAAAAGCTCTCAAAAGGACTTTCATCCAATACTAATTTTTTAAAAAATCAAACCTTTCTTTAACAAAGACAACATTTCTGTCAAAACAAAATGATATCATCAGATAACTTGATGCTGAGTTATTAAACTCAAATGTGCACACAAGTTGAATTAACATTGTAAAATTCATTATTTACCCAGTGTACTTCACCAAAATTATATTTAGTTATGTTTGTTAATTCAAATCCTCAGGCTGTCACAAGAAACCTTATGCAAGTCAGAGATATAGCAGAGCTACCATAAATTTGCCTTATAATCTTCAATTTAAAAATGGTACTTTTTCTGTTTACATATTCCAGACATTTATGTCAGACTTGAAAAAGCGTTTCACCATTTTCTGTGAAGCAAAAGGTAAGACAATGGTAACCGTGGAGTTTGAAACAATTAGACTTGGTTCATTTAGTTTTGAAATGTGTCACAGCAAGGCATCGTCATATTCAGTCCCTTGGACAAAAGTAACTAACAATTTCTCTACAAGGCTGAATAACACTTCCTCAGGATTGTACATTGCATCAATCTATGATGATAGATTATTGGGAATAACTAACATTATTTATAGTTAATTTAATAAGGTTTCTTTCCTGTTGATTTGTTGTGCACCTTGTATGATTCTTATTACACACATTGAAAATGTAAACATTAAAATTACTGCTCATGCTTTAAAGTACAGATCGTAATGCAAAATATGCATCCTTGGTTGCGTTGTTAAAAAACAGAAACATTTCAAACAAGGCCATTTAATTTTTTGTGTAAAAAGTATCAATATTTCTCATGGGGGACGGCGCAGAGATGTCGAAATCAAGGCTTGTAGGAAGGAGACACTCTGTAAGTCGAACTTTAAACTTTCCACATAGTGTATACAGGATGACAGGAATGCTCTGGGTGCCCTAACCTTAAGCTGCGTGATGTGAATTTCATACACTCCGGACCAGCAGCCCATTGCCTCTTTAGGCCAGTTTCAGATCACCATTGAGATGTAAAGATGCCTAGATTTTAAAATAGCCTGGGTCCAAACATGCATCACAGAATGGAGGTGATTTCGACTTCCAACCTCTTTACCCCCAGACTAACCTTGTTAAAACTCCCCCTTTCTTAATTTTCAGAGTAAATTAAAATATCTAGTAATCTACTCGTTGCAATAATTATATCCAAAAAAAACAGAAACAACTTGGGCAGAGTAGGAATGATTGATCATCATTTTATCGATGCAATGATATGGTTTTATTACACAGAAAGTTGACTCTTCAAAATTTCTTCCAATGGTCAAGTACTTGCTATATCATGAAAACTACTTATTTGATTATTATGATTGCAAGACTGTCTGAAACAGGAAAAAAACCCACCTAGCATCAGGTTAAAAATTGATCATTCACGATTCGATCTTATTGATGAAGTCATGTTTGGTTACTTAGTTTTCAAAAACGGGATATAAAAACACTTGATAGCTACAACTAGTTTTAAGTAAGTGTTCAATGATTTAAGTTGCATGATATAAAACCAGGTCTTAACTGGCAACGCGATGTCATAAAAGCAGGGGGCACAGTGGCTCAGTGGTTAGCACTGCTGCCTCACAGCGCCAGGGACCCGGGTTGGATTCCATCCTCAGGCAACTGTCTATATGGAATTTGCACATTCTCCCTGTTTCTACATGGGTTTACTCCGGGTGCTCCGGTTTCCCCCCACAGCCCAAAGATGTGCAGGCTAGGTGGATTAGCCATGCTAAATTGCCCATAGTGCCCAGGGATGTTTAGGTTAGATATGCTCTTCAGAGGAGTGGTGTGAACTTGTTGGGCTGAATGGCATGATTCCACACTGTAGGGATTCTATGATCTATGATCTATAAGGGTTAGTTGATGGAAAGCAAACTAATAGGGCACAGATGACACAATGTAAAACTAAACAGCATGATGGATGGAACATAACAGCAAGAACACAACCAATGAGACATAATAGCAAAAGTGCACATTTGACGTAAAAACATTGATGGGATCTAAAATGTAGTTGATTTAGTGTTAAAAATAGAAAGGAATAATTTATGGGCTGAAAACCCACAATTGTACAACTGGAACTCAGAGAGACAGTACTGAAATATAAAACAAATGAACTCATTGTATGGAATATCAGAATAATGCAATAGAAGAAGAATTTGCTAACGCAGACCCAGAGGGCACAACTAGTGGGATATAAAACCAAAAGGCACATTTGATATTATTAGATAGGCTCAGAAAAGAACTGAGTTAAAATCAGAGGGCACAATTTATGTGCTCTGAACTAAGACATATACTGCATGGACTATCAAAGCAGGAACCCTGCATTTAATAGAACATGAAACCTAAACATTGTAGGTAACAGAATGCTAAAGGACAACAATATGTTTAATGGAATGAAAAATCTGACTGCCTTTTTGGAACTTGTTATTTTCTAAAAACAAAAATAACTAGTAATTGCAATTAAAATATTACCTTAGATTTTTGTGCCATTTCAAAAATTGATGACTTTGCATATCATATTGAAAATATCTTTTTAAGGGAATGTGATAATGACAGTCTTCTGAGGTGGTTGGAATAGTTGGTATATTGAGTGTTACATATGGGGAATTGAGAGTGATAACAGTGGTGAGGATGTACTCATGAGGAGAAGGTGATAGAATGAAGTTTGACGCAGCGATCATGTTAAAGAGAAGCAGGGTAAAGCTGGAGGCAGTGGGTCTAGAATAAGAGAGGAGTGTTATTACTTTGATAACTGTGATGGGGGCATTAAAACATTTTTGATTTCCTCAGTAAACTCTTGCCCCAGCATTAAAGTTTCTGACTTGACGGCATTCTCCCCTATGTGGAGAACGGCATTTCCTTCCTATCTAGTGCTTCAGCCAGTGTGGTCTTGGGGAATGTGAACCACTTCCAGGTATCCATGAAAAATCCCTACTGTCAAACAACGGATTGCCTTGCCCTTTACGAGGTGTCTTTGTCCCTGATGTCATGTAATCAAGTTCCCACTCTTTTACCCTTCCACTTCCAAAACATTTATGCACCAATGATTAGCAAGGGTAGACCTGTGTGTTTGCATACACACAACTTTATATTCAACTTCAAATTGAACATGGTGCTTGGAAATATGTAAATAGATTTTGGCTCCACCCATCCATCTTTGAATTTTTAGGCCAGCATATTTGGAGATCAATTATTTATTACCAGTCTGAAGAATCACTCCAGCATGAGGGAAAAAGAGTTTTCCAATTCTGCTCATGTGCACGTATTGTGCCTTTAATGTTTCCCAAATGTATTATCAAAGGACATTCAGAAGAGGTATCTCCTGTTATTTTTATATCATTTTGCCTGTCTATCACATACAACACATTTAATTCTGAAAGTAGTATCACTCTATCTAACCTGAAGACCAACTTTTTTGTTGCTGGATTGGGTTTGGTGAAATTGCTGTTGTATCATTTCTGGTCTGCTTGTTAACCCTGCCTGCCTCTGCATTCACCTCCTTCATAACCTCTAAGAACATGGATGAATGTTCTGGTCTGCTAGTTCTGTTGTGGACTGGGGTAATTGAAATCTAACTTAGTTCAACATAAGCTGCTTTTGTTATAGATTTAACCATATGGTTCCACAAAAACATTTTGAATCAGTTCTTAGTAGTTTGAGTGTTTCACATTATTTATATTTAAATGCTATACTTAACCAAAATAAATAATACAATTCTGTTTAAATGAAAGCTGATTTTGAAAGTAAATATGATTAGCACAATAGGAGGAATTGCTGGGATGTTGTGGCTCTAAGCTGATTTCAATTCAATTCAAGACTGGCATATTTACAAATTCTAAATGAATGAGGAACAAGCTCCATGTTTGTATTTTATATCTGTCTTATTCCTCAATGTAAGAAAAGGCTTTTACTGCTCATTTTCATGAGCTAATGTAGGGGTAAAAGTGGTTATACAGCTCATAATGCTGTATTATTACAATGCTGCTTGATCAAAGCAAGCATAGTCATAATGGACTGAATTTTCATTCTCAGGACCCAGTCCTGCTGCTGGAGTGAAATGGAAGCCAGAAACCAACAAATATAGGGGACAGAACCCGGAAGTCTATATTGAAGGAGATGGTCAATTGCTGCTTCTAAGGGACCATCAATTAAGAAATTGGAGACGCACTGGTAGTCGGCTTCCATGATTCTACAGATTCTGGAACAGTTCCTATAGACTGGGGGGTAGAGAATACTTTTTTTTTATTCATTCATCGGATGAAGCCAGCATTTATTGCCCTTCCTTAATTACCCAGAGGGCAGTTAAGTAAACTACATTTCTCTGGGTTTGGAGACACACATAGGCCAAACCACATAAGGATGGCAGCTTCCTTCCCTAAAGGATATTAGTGAACCAGGTGGGTTTTTCTAACAATCAGCAACGGTCTTCATTACGATTCTTAATTCTCAATTTGTGCTGAATTCAAATTCCACCATTTGCCACGGTGGGTTTCGAACCCAGGTCCAGGATCGGACCAAGTGAGCGTGGAGAGGGACCAAATCTCTTGACATTATTCAAGAATGTATCTAGCAGAGTTCATGAGGGGGAGCAAGTGGATGTTTGTTTGGATTTTTCAAACACTTTTGACAATGTCCAATGAAAGTGATTAGCCTGTAAAATTAATGCACATGGTAATGTATTCAGCAGGCTAGAAAACTGGTTGGCAGACTGGAAACAAAGAATAGGGATAAAAGGGTTTTTTACCTAATAGCAGGCAGTGACTAGCTGGTTGCCACAGGGATCTGTGCTAGGAACCCAGTTATTCACAGTTTATATTAATGATTTAGGTGAGGGAACTAATGTAATATCTCCAAATTTGCATATGACACAGCTGGACAGACGGTGAGCTGGGAGGAGGCAGCAGAGTTGCTTCAGTGTGATAGGGACAAGTGAGTGGGCAAATGAATGGCAGATGCAGTATATTGTAGCTAAATGTGAGTCTATTCACTTTAGTAGCAGAAACAGTCTGGCAAATTATTTACCTGAATGTCTAGAGGGGAATGTGCAATGAGGCCTGGGTGTCTTCGTACAATAGTCACTGAAGGTAAGCATGAGGTTCAGCAGACAGTAAAGAGGGAAAGAGTATGTTGGCCTTCACTGCAACAGTATAGGAGCACAGTTGTCTTGCAGCAGTTGCACAGAGCTTGGTATGGACTGTTTGCAGTTTTGATCTCCTTATCAGAGGAAGGATGTTCTTGCAAGAGGGAGCGCATCAAAGGTTTACCAGACTGATTCCTGGGTTGGTGGGTCTGAAATTTGAGGAAAGACTGAATCAATTAGGATTATATTCTCTAACGTTCAGAAGAATGAGGGGGGAGTCGCATAGAAATTTATAAAATTCTAACAGGCTTAGACAAGGTAGATGCAGGAAAGATATCCCCAATGGCAGTGGAATCCAGAAGCAGCGGTCACCGTCTAAGGAAATGTGATTAACAATTTAGGACTGAGAAGAGGAAACATTTCTGCACCCAGAGAATGGTGAGCTTGTGGAATTTGTTACCACAGAAAGCAGTTGGGACCAAAACATTTTGTGATTTCAAGAGGAGCTGGATGTAGGCCTTTGGACTAAAGATATCAAAGAACATAGGGGAAAAGCTGGAACATGCTGTTAAGTTGGATGATAAGCCACAATCATAATGAGTGGCAGAACAGGCTCAAAATGCTGAATGGCTTATTCCTGCTTCTATTTTCTACGTTAACCACAGGCAACTGTTGTAAAAACCCATCTAGTTTACTATTAGGGAAAGCCATTTTCTTGGGAGAAGCAAATCTGTCATAATAGTTGTGGAAAAGGATAGGTACATACAGCAGGGTAAGGTTTATAATTGGGGGAAGGGAAATTACAGTTCTGTTAGGCAAGAACTGGGTAACATAAAAATGGGAACAGATGCTGCCAAGGAAGAGCACTATTGAAATTTGGAGATTGTTTAAGGAATGCATACTGTGTACACTCGATATGTTTGTCCCTGGCAGGCAGGGAAGATGCGGTCGATTGAGGGAGCCTTGGTTCTCAAGAGAGGTTGAACAACTGGTTAAGAGGAAGAAGGATGCTAATATAAGATTTAGGAAACAAAGATCAGAAAAGGGTCTAGAGGGATACATGTTAGCTAGGAAGGAGCTGAAGAAAGGGCTAAGGAGAGCTATAAGGGGGCATGAGAAAACCTTGGCAGATAGAATCAAGGAAAACTCCAAGGCTTTTTACACGGACATGAGGAATAAGAGAATGACCACAGAAAGGGTAGGGCTGATCAAGGATTGCAAAGGGAATTTGTGCACGGAGCCTAAAGAGATAGGAGAGTCCTTAATGAACACTTTTCTTCAGTATTCACAACTGAGGGGGACCTAGTTGTAGAGAAGGACAGTGTGAAACAGGCTGGTAAACTAGAGGAGATCGATGTTAGTAAGGAATATGTACTAGGAATTTTGAGGAACTTGAAGATAGATAAGTCCCCCGGGCCTGATACGATTTATCCAAGGATTCTATGGGAAGCGAGGGAAGAGATCGCTGGGCCTTTGGCGATGATCTTTTCATCCTCATTGTTTACGAGTATAGTGTCATTTCCTTGTTCAAAAAAAGGAATAGGGATAACCCCGGAAATTACAGGCCAGTTAGTCTTAGTGGTGGAAAAATTATTGGAAAGGGCTCTGAGAGATAGGATTTATGATCACTTGGAAAGGGACAGTTTGATTCGTGATAGTCAGCATGGATTTGTGAGGGGCAGATCATGCCTCACAAACCTTACTGAATTCTTTGAAGAGGTGACTAAACACGTGGGTGAAGGTAGATGGATTTAAGGCATTTGATAAGGTTCCCCATGGCAGGCTCATGAAGAAAATAAGGAGGCATAGCTAGGATGGGGGACATGTGGCAGATTGGATTCAGAATTGGCTGACCCTTAGAAGACAAAGGGTGGTAGTAGATGGAAAATATTCAATATGGTGCTCAGTTACGAGTGGTGTACCACAAGGATCTGTCCTGGGTCCTTTTCTATTTGTGATTTTTGCAAATGATTTGGATGTCGGAGTGGAAGGGTGGATTAGTAAGTTCGCGGATGATACGAAGGTGGGTCCAGTTTTGTATAGTGCAATGGGCTGTTCTAGGTTACAAAGGGACATTGATCGGATGCAGAGCTGGGCTGAAAAGTGGCAGATGGAGCTTAACCCTGAAAAGTGTGAGGTGTGTCATTTTGGAAGGACAAACTTGAAAGCAGAATACAGGGTTAACGGAAAGATTCTTGGCAGTGTGGAGGAGCAGCGGGATCTTGGGGTTCATGTCCACAGTTCACTGAAAGCTGCCACCCAGGTGGATAGAGTTGATAGAAGGTGTATGGTGTGTTAGCCTTCGTTAATAGAGGAATCGAGTTCAAGAGCCGTGAAGTTATGCTCCAGCTATACAAAAGCCTGGTTCGGCCACATCTGGAGTATTGTGTCCAGTTCTGGTTGCCTCATTACAGGAAAGATGTGGAAGCATTGGAAAAGGTCAGAGGAGATTTACCAGGATGTTATCTGGAATGGAGGGAAGGTCTTCCGAGGAAAGGTTGAGAGAGCTAGGGCTTTTCTCTTTGGAATGACAAAGGATGAGAGGTGACTTGATAGAGGTGTACAAAATGATCAGAGGTATATATAGAGTGGACAGCCAGAGAATTTTTCCTAGGGTGGAGGTAGCGATTACGAGGGGGCATAGTTTTAAAGTGAGTGGAGGTAGATATATGGGAGACATCAGAGGTAGGTTCTTTACTCAGAGAGTAGTAGGGGCTTGGAATGCATTGCCAGAGAGGGTAGTAGAGTCGGCCTCATTAGCGGCATTTAAGCGGCTAGTAGATAGGCATATGGATGATAGAATAACGTAGGGGTGGAGGTTAGATAGACCTTAGGTTTAGCGTAAAAGTTCGGCACAACGTCATGGGCCGATGGACCTATACTGTGCTTTACTCTTCTATGTTCTATGTTATCTTTACTTGGTCTGGCTTACAGGTGACTCCAAAACCTTAGTAATGTGATTGGCTTTTGTCCTCTGGGTAATTAGGGATTAGCAATAAATGGAGGCTTGGGAACAACACCTAAATCCCATTAAAGAATGAAAAAAATTGAATTTGGCCTCTTGATTTTACATTTTAAAAATGTATGTGCATATTAACAAGGATAGATTAGGTGGATAGGGGGAGCCAGGGTTCAAGAAAAAATTGGATCTTGAAATCTTTTGTGTTCGCCTCCTTTATATTTGCCCAGAGAACAAGAGCCAATCACATTACTGCAGTCTTGGAATCACATGTAAGCCAGACCAAGTAAAGATAGCAGATTTGCTTCTCCCAAGAAAATGGCATTCCCTGATAGTAAACTAGATGGGTTTTTACAACAGTTGACAGTGGTTATCATAGAACATAGAAAGTAAAAGCAGGAATAAGCCATTTAGCATTTTGAGCCTGTTCTGCCACTCAATATGATTGTGGCTGATCATCCAACTTAATAGCCTGTTCCAGCTTTTCCTCTGTATCCTTTGATACCTTTAGTCCAAAGGGCGACATCCAGCTCCTCTTGAAATCATAAAATGTTTTGTCTCAACTGCTTTCCATGGTAACAAATTCCACAGGCTCACCATTCTCTGGGTGAAGAAATGTTTCCTCTGCTCAGTCCGAAATTGTTTATCCCATATCCTTAGATTGAGACCCCTGGTTCTGGATTCCCCTGCCACTGGGACTATCTGTCCTGTATCTACCTTGTACAGTCCTATATATTTGATTGCTTCCCATGCCAGGAAGTCAGCCTTACTGACAAATTTAGCTTCCAGCCACCAGAAAAAAAGATGCTGGAGCAGGTCCTCAATCCTTGGAGGGGTGTAATAACCTGATCACCTTGTGGGATGAGGGTCAAATCTCAGGGAGCTTTGTATGGGGCTGGAGTTTGAAGAGCATGGGAGAGGTTACATTCCTGCTCGGCTGGGGCTCCAGAAGTATGAGAACTGGTCCGTTGCTCCAAATAAGATGCAGGTGCAGGAGTGGCAATGGCAGAGGCCCGTTACCGATACCCAGAGCCTGTTATACAGACCCTGGCTGATGTCACGCAGGAGCAGGAGCAACAAGAAGGGGAGAGAAAGATGAACTCTGTTTTAGTAATATCTTTTAATACATTCAACAATTCAAAATGGTGCTAGACCGTGGTGGCAATGAACACTTTTCAGTTTTTTTCAAAAGCACATGACAATAAATAATTGAATTCGATCCAATTCCTCCTTGCCAGCAAACAACTGTGAAGCAATTTCTCTCTTTCTCAAAGTTGTCCTCATTTCCCATCACCTGGCAGATGTCCCAAGATCTGGGAAGACAAGCCATCAAGGGTTAAACCTGAAGATCAGGTGAATACAGAGGGTGCCAGCCTCAAGAATGTAATTACATTCTCAACCTGTATCCTGGGAGCAAGTTGCCTGCTCACCCCTTGTTCCAGTCTCTGATAAATCCAGGAATGGACAGATTTGAGACAGGTCAGTGTTAAAATGTCACAACTTTTCAAATTATTATATGACATGGACAATCTATTCATTTTTGGGTGTCAAATGTTAGGCCAGGATCTCTCAGATTGATTCATTCTATAGAATTACGAAAACTGAAATGGGGCACAACAAACCACCTCTTTTTGCAACTTTTTAACAGCAATTGAGATGTATTTTTATTTCCATCATTATTCTATAAAATGGTTATGAAGTTCTAACCATTTAAAAATTAAAAATTCAAGTGATCAAGAGGGATCTGTTATTATTGTCACTCTCCTGATTGGAATTACATTTGCCAACCTCTATATCTTCCTGTTTATGTTTCCTGTTTGCATGTTTTCCTTTAAAAAGCATGGGAATAAAGTTATCATTTGGAGTTAATTAGTATTAGTTAATAGCTAGCATCATTCAGAGACCAGTAGGGGTGGGAATGGGGGCAGGGTGTGGGGTGTGGTGGAAACTGTACTTGAGCTGAATGAATTTTAAGTGACATTTTCTGAATTGCCTTAGAACCACGACAACCCAGTACAAGAGTTTTATTCAGATTGCTCTGTTACGGCCTGCTAAGATGATCACAAAAGCAGTCAGCATGGTTTTTTGTGCAATCAAAACAAACTACATCCTATGAACATACCATAATGCCATGTCCAACTATTGTACAATACCACATAAAAAGGTCATCGTTTTAATC
This sequence comes from Ginglymostoma cirratum, assembly GCA_024137785.1. Lineage (NCBI taxonomy): Eukaryota > Metazoa > Chordata > Chondrichthyes > Orectolobiformes > Ginglymostomatidae > Ginglymostoma > Ginglymostoma cirratum. Next base: position 26,017,198 of record JAHRHZ010000069.1, on the reverse strand, counting down.
AGATTGTGGCAGAATTTATCTAGGAATTGTAGCCAATTTATTTTTGTCTTGACAGATTACTTTGGTTGGGCTGTCCAGAAATTGTTAATATATTATAATTTATCTGAAAATAAAATACATTTTCCAATTTACCCCTGTATCCTACAATAGTAAGAAATTATTTAAGCAGATTAGTAAGATTCTCGATGAGACTGCATGACCTGTAAAATAATTATCAGAACTCAAACCATAATCTTAGCCACTTCCAGCTCCATCACTGTAAAGCTTTGGCCTTGGTTAAGCACACAAAACCAGATTTCGCTAGGTGAGCAATTCAATGATTTGCCATTGAAATAAGTTGTCTTCTATCTGCTTTGGTTTCCCAGGAACAATTCAGCCTCTAAGAGAGCAATCTGTCCAACGATACACTCCTACTGAATTTGTTTTTTCTAAATTGGTTGGTTTTCAGATTCTTAAACTTCGATTAGCTTCTTTCTAATTTGAAGCAATGTGCTTTCAAAGAGTAATCTTTGGAGGTATATAGTTAATTTCCCAAATGGCTTTGGTCAAAATAATTATTCCAAAGTCCTGTGTGATGTAATGTCTTTGTTTGAAGAATATAATGAAGTGAATCTAGTGAACATTTTAATTGTTTCTGAGCACACAGGATCTTCCCAAGCAACCCTTCAGTTCATTTTCTAGCTGCAGTCACCATATTCAATGTATCTCACAATGCTGTCATGATTCACTCATGAAGGGGTGCACATACTGTCATTTCCCCTTCTACTCATCCAAATGACACCGGAATTCTTTGGGACTTTACTGTTGCACTAAGTTTGAGATCAGGCTGAGTCAATCCTGGATCTCTCAATGCACAGTGTTATACATCTATTATTCAATGTGTTTTGCAACAAGGAAATAGTACTTTAAAAATGATGGAGATTCTTCCAGACTTTTGTCTTTCTAATTTATTAATTGCTGATCTTTTTCATTGATGTGATTAGTTATGACAGCAGAAACTGCATTAGGAATTTCTGAGCCTTATGTTTTTGATTCATGTTTTCAGTGCATCTGCTACATTTGTCAACTTCATCAAAAGTGTAGTCGTAGTGAGACTGTTAAAATGAGCTGTTTGATGTACAAATAACTACAAAATACACACTGCATTAATTAGCAGTTTGTTTTGTGCTTTTTAAAAGCATCCAACCTAATCACCTTAATGACAATGATTAACATTACTTTTTTCAGTATTATGGTATTTTCAGTTTTAAATGCATACTTATTTCATAGATTATTTCTGGAAAATTATTTGGTGTAAATGTCTAACAATAAATCACGTGACAGGGCTTCAAACATTTTCTAAAGTAAACATTTCTAATTAACTGTATCCTTAAAATGAGATATTTGTTGTTTCAGTTCAGTTTTAATTTAGGGACTCAATGGCACATTAACTCTCAGAAGATCAATCTAATTATATCATTCAGGAAAGGCCCATTGTTGTATTTAGGGGAACAATTCACAACATAAATTACCTAGGTTATAACAGATAACACATACTAAAATAAAATAAATCATAGCATAACAAGTTCAGTAAGATTACAACATGATATGAATAATAGGGTAGTAGAAGATGGATGAGATGGAGATCAATCTTTTTTGTCTAGCAACTCCAATGTTCCTATTATGTGGTATCCATACAAAGAATTGTTCTAGTAATTCACATACATTGGGGAGAACACATTTTTCAATGTATTTGGTAGATTCAAACATTTCAACAGTGTTAGTTACTGTCTAAGCATAATGTTTTAAATGTCCTTTAATCGGTCCACATTTGAATAGGTAGCTCTTAACAAGGTTTCAAGTCTGTCATTTGTGCTTCAATAAGTTACTCATTCAGTTTAACCACTGGTACTAGAGTTTTGTTCCATTTTATTAGACTGTTAAATAGGAGAATGGTGAGAAATTTAATCTGTATTTTACAAGGGTTATGATTTGTTATTTATGACATATGAGAATACCCATAATATATTGCACCAATTGTTTAAAGACGATTGGATCTTGCTCATGGAAAAGTTTCAGAAAATTAATTTTTAACATGTAATGAATGTAACCTTCAACAATCTAAAATTACAAATTGGCTTTTATTCATTAATGTTCTGTGTTATTACTTCAGTGAGATTGCAGAGGACCTCATTTCTAATATCATTTGTCAAAGGCTCATACGGAGCACTGCCATCCATTTTCTCTGTCCAAGTTTCTCTGTTTATATCTTTGACATAAAATTCCTGTATGCAAAAAGTGCTATTCATTGTATTGAGAATATCCTATCATGCTGGCCTTTTTTTTGCCCAAATATCATTGACTTTTAAAATGATGTAACTCTGTTTCTCATGAAGTTCATGAACTGCCAACTGTCAGCACTTAACCATTTCATTTTCAGCGCTTCACACAACCTCAACTTTAACAAAAAGTCACATTGTATTCTTGACATTGCAAACAGCACATATTAAATTCCTTTGCATTTTGTGTATTTTATAAATGTATCCCAATGTTACTCTTCATATAGATTAATATCATAGTTTCATCATTTCTTGATGCTTCAGAACTCAACCATGCAACACAAAAATGGTCATAACTCAAGGTCTAACATATAAACAATCACGTTAGGATTACATTCTCCAACTCAAACATATATATCTTGAGATAAAGCAAATCTCATTACATACAATTAGATTTCAGTAAAAATAGATGAACACCCTCACACATCACCATTTGTTCTCCAAAAAATACATTTGTGAAACTCTCTGCTCTTACCTGCAACTAAATACCAAATCTGCTATCTCTCCTTAAAAGTCCCCAACATGACCCATTGATAAAAATGGGACATCATTGAAGAATCTCACATTTTGTAGCCAAATGCATATGAAGGTTATTTGGCATAACATGCCAGGACACCATTTAAAAACAAATGACCACATGAGGCCCTTGGTTTCAAAGGCTGGAAAGCCTTGATGCATATCTAGACATCATACTTTGACCACCTTTTCTTAGGAAGGAAAAGGGTATTACCTTTAAAGCTATCTTTTAAAGCATTTTAAAGCTTTATTCACTAAAATGTCACAGTGGCAAAATGTAGTTAAAATGATCATGATTTAAGTTTTGTTCTTTCCTTTGCAAAATACTGAGCAGAATTTTCACCCTAATTAGTGAAGCAAGAACAGAGCCAGTTTGCCACCACTTCCTGATTCATTTTTACAGAGTTGGGATTGGGAATGGAATGATTACCACCTGGTCAGTTATCAGAAAATTCCAGTTAGTCTCTTAACTGACTTCCAGCAAACTGATGGAGAGCTCTGACTGACCCATCAGTTTCAAGAGGCTGCTGTCCTTAAATGTGAGGGACCCCTTTGGCCATGAATTGTCCAATTTAGGGAAATCTTTGTCAGGTGATGGCTCCTGACCATGAGAGGTCAGGAGCCCATTTGACCTTGACGTTGGGCTTCTGACCTGAACACAAACTTCTGCCCTGTAAACTGCTTGATTGTCACTATCACCTGTACTAAGTATAGGCAATACTATCTCTACTGTAGATCTCTTATTCAATGAAGCAGCCTACCAAATAACTTCCAGGATTGGACTGACAAATAACCTCACATTTTTATCATATTAGTGCCAAAAATCAGTCACCTTGAACATTGGGAAACTCAGCCATTTCCTGATAAAACCAATGGCACCATTGTTGAGATAACAAGGTGTAGAGCTGGATGAACACAGCAGGCCAAGCAGCATCAGAGGAGCCGGAAGGCTGACATTTGCTGCTCCTCTGATGCTGCTCGGCCTGCTGTGTTCATCCAGATCTACACCTTGTTATCTTAGATTCTTCAGCATCTGCACTTCCTACTATCTCTGGCACCATTGCTGCTACATTTCCCAATGTTAGCAACTTGTTGGTGTTTTGAGAGAAGGGATACGCAAGTGTTGGGCAAGTTGTCTTGACTAAGAATTTGATTGGATAAATCAGATCAATGCCGAGGGTGCAACTAGGGAAGACGTCAGATGTGCTATCCAAATGAAAACAAAATACCGCAGATGCTGAAAACAATACAGAAAATGCTGGAGAAATTCAATGGATCAAGTGGCATTGGTGGAGAGCAACAATGTTAATGTTTTGAATTCAATATGACTCTTAAAAAATTAAACTTATTCCTCTCTCCACAGATGTTGCCAAACCTGCTGAGTTCCTCCAGCATTTTCTATTTTTATCATACCATGCAGTGACTCCTTCTTGTCTTTTAAAATGCTGTTCACTATCCACAAGGCTCAAGATAGAGTACAATGCAATATTTACCACAGGTTTGGAAAACATTCCAGAAGCTTGATGATGTACTTTGCGTTTTTTTTTAATGTATGTTAACCCACATAACATATAACTGAAACAGTCTGGTTCTTGTTGAGACACTTCTCTTGCAGTTTAGTAACATAAACTATTTATATGACTGCAGTATCAGGGACGTGCACACAGTCTGGGTTCTGTGCTTACCAATGTTACTGCGTTTTGTGTACACGTAACTGAAGATACTAAACTGACTCTTCTGATTTGGTCAGTGATCGGGGACAGGAGTGTGTAACTGAGTGAGGCAAGTAAGGGGACCCAAAGGTAGGAATGCCGGGTTGTCAATTGTTCTATCAGTTTGAGATTCTCTAAGTCTGTTTGAAGCAGAGTGGGGAATGTAGGATGGATGTGCAAACTGACTTTGGCAGTACACAACAAGAAACCATTCAAGTGGGGCAACAGCAAGGAATGTAGTAGTAGGAGGTAATAATGTAGCAAGGGGGATTGTCACCGTTCTCTGCAGCAAAAAGCAAGAATCCAGACAGCTAGGTTGCCTGCCTGTTACTGGGGCTCTGGACATCTGCCTCAGGCTATAAAGAAACTTGCAGTGGGTAGGGGAGAATCCTGTTGTTATGGTCCATCTAGGTACCAATGTCATAGGTATAAGCCGGAAAGCAGATTTGCATAAAGAGTATGAGGAGCTATGTACTAATTTATAATGCAGAACCTCAAAGGTTATAATATTGCCATTATTACCACAACTACATGCAAATTGGTATAGGGTACATAAAATCAGAGATAAATATATGGCCCAAAGGCTGGTATATGAGAAGTAGATTCCAGTTTGTGGGTCACTGGCACTAGTACTGTGCAAATTGGGGGCTATACCATTGAAGCGGTCTGCACCTGAAATGTGCTGGGAACGCTAAAATGTGCTGTTTTTGTGAGCTGAGTAACTGGGGAAGTAGAGGAGATAAACAAAGTAGTGGAGGAAAGGGCTCAAATGTGGAAAGATGTAGCATGTCAAAGTGTAGAGACAAGGTAGGAGGAAAATAGTAATGTGGGAAATGAGAATCGGAGAATGGCAGGAAGAGGCAGAAAGATGTACCTTAGGAATATACCAACAATCAAGACTACATGATACAAAGCTAACAAGACAAAATAGAAGACAAAACTAAAGGCTCTGTATCTGAACATGTGTAGCTTTCATTATTTAAAAAAAATCTGATAGCCATTCTGGAAATGGGGTGACGAGGCTTGGGACCTGAATATTGAGGGATGTATAACAGTAAAGGAAAATAGTAAGCTAGTCAAAGGTGGGGGGAGAATGTATTATAAATTAAAAATACTTCTTGAGCAATTGTTAGATTATTGGTTCAGGAGATTAGCAAATAGAATTGATTTGGAGGAGTTGACGAATACTAGGGGAAAGAAGTCACTAGTGGGAGCAATCTACAGACCTCCCAACATTAACCACAGTGTAGAACAAAGTATACAAGCAGAAATAAGGGGATCTCGTGACACAGTGGTAGGTGTCCCTACCTCTGAGCTTAGAGGCCCCGGTTCAAGTCCCACTTGCTCCAGGGCTGTGAAACAATACCTCATTGAGAAGGCTAATTAGAAAATATCTACAAGAACAGATTCAAGAACAGCTTCTTCCCCAACATTATCAAACTTTTGAATTGATCTCGTTAATGTTAATGATGATCTCTCTCTGCACCTTTTCAGCAGCTGTAACATTGTGTCCTGCTCTCTGTTCTGTTACCCCAACACACTTGTATAGTACGATCTGCCTGTGAAGCTCATAAGACAACACTTTTCAGTGTACCTTGGTACATGTGACAGTAATAAATCAAATCAAATCAAATACTGAACATTTGTGATAATCTGATAAAGATTTCTGGGTTCTGATGGATTTCATCCTAGGGTCTTGGAAGTATTTCCTGATGAGGGTAGAAGATACATTAATGTTATTTTCCAAAACTCCCCAGATTCTGGAATGGTTCCATCTGGCTGGAAAGTAGCAAATATAACCCTTTCATTCAAGTAGGTGGGGAGGCAGAAAATAGGAAACTATTAGCCAGTTAACTCGATGTTTGTCAAGGGGAAGGTATTTGATTCAATCATTAAAGAGATTACTGCTGCACGTTTAGGAAAACTCTTGATTCTGGAGTTGAGGGGGTTGGTTTATGAGGAGAGACTGAGTAGATTGGGATTATATTCATTGGAATTCAGAAGATTATGGGGGGATCTTATAGAAACATATAAAATTATGAAGGAAATAGATAAGATAGAAGTAGAGAGGATGCTCCCACTGGCAGGTGAAGCTAGGACAATAGGGCATAGCGTCAAGATTAGAGGGAGCAGATTTAGGACTGAATTGAGGAGGAACTTCTTCACCCAGAGGGTTGTTAATCTATGGAATTCCTTGCCCAGTGAAGTAGTTGACGCTACTTCAGTAAACGTTTTTAAAGCTAAGGTGGATATTGTTTTGAACAATAAAGGAATTAAGGGATACGGTGAGAGCGCGGGTAAGTGGATCTGAGTCCACGAAAAGGTCAGTCATGATCTTATTGAATGGCAGAGCTCCTAGTTCTTATGTTCTAATCAGGAAAAGACAGCACGGTTTTGTCAAAAGGACATCATGTAAAACCTATTTATTAGAGTTGTTGTAAGGAGCTTGTAGACAAACTGTACTTAGATTTCCAGAAGATAAGTTGCCCCATTAAAGATAAGAATGGAAAATAAAAGCTCGTGGTGTAGGGGATAGCATAGGAGCATGATAGAAGAGTGGTTGGCGAGCAGTAAACAGAGAATATGCAAGATGAGTCTCATTCGCAAGATGTGACAGGTAAAGTCCCACAGGTTGATAGGGCATGAGCTTCTTACCATTGACATCAAGACCTAGATGACGGGTGCAAATGTGTGAAGGTGTGTTGACAACAAGATAGGAGAGTATATTGTGAAGAAAACACAAGGGAGTTGCAGACAAATATAAATCAGTTGAGTGAATAGGCAAAAATCTGGTGGATGTAGTATAATGTGGGAAAATACATGGTTGTTCACTTTAGCAGGAAGAATTTTTTAAAAATTGGAATATTATTTAAACTGAGATTCCGAGGTTGAAAGATTTCGGTGTTCTGGTGTATGGGTCACAAAAAGTTAGTATGCAGTTACAACAAAGTTATCAGTAAGGCTACAGGGATGCTATCCCTTATTACAAGAGGAATTGAATGTAAAAGTAAGATCGTTATCCTTCATTTATTTACAGTATTGCCAAGACCACACTCTAAATACTTTGGACAGGTTTGGTTTCCTTATTTAAGGAAGGATGCAAATGTATTGGGGGCGGATCAGAGGAGTTCAAGTTTGTACATGAATTTTGATGCACTAAATGCAAATGCATATTTTATACATATATATTTGAAATGGTGTACAGAAAAGGACTGATGGGCAAGCACATCAAAATGCATTATACAATGGCAGATTGCCAGAAAGCTGTTATAATTGTCAAGGAACATGGAAGAGTCTGGCTTCACCTTGGCTCAGAGTCTGATATGTAGACAAGCAGAAGGCACTGAATGTTTGAAACTGGAGTGACAGTTCAGACTAAGAATATGAAATCTCACTTTCTGGCCATGCAACCTTAGACCGTTGGCATTGTCGCTGTGAATGGGCTTTCAAAGTCTCACAATAGTCCAGCAAATATGCTCCAACTAGGACTGATGAGGTCCTGCCAAGGGGTAATGATAATGGTTCCTTGGAGCACAGGCTTTCCACCCTCTCAGCACATCATTCCTGCTTCTACCATTATTTATCAGCCAATATTCTTGCTGTTGTCTCAGAGATAGTAGGAACTGCAGATGCTGGAGAATCCGAGATAACAAGGTGTGGAGCTGGATGAACACAGCACGCCAAGCAGCATCATAGGAGCAGGAAAGTTTGACGTTTCGGGCCTAGACCCTTCATCAGAAATGGGGGAGGGGAAGAGGGTTCTGAAATAAATAGGGAGAGGGGGGGAGGCGGATAGAAGATGGATAGAGGAGAAGATAAGTGGAGAGGAGACAGACAAGTCAAAGAGGCGGCGATGGAGCCAGTAAAGGTGAGTGTAGGTGGGGAGGTAGGGAGGAGATAGGTCAGTCCAGGGAGGACGGACAGGTCAAGGGGGTGGGACTAGGTTAGTAGATAGGAGATGGGGGTGTGGCTTGAGGTGGGAGGAGGGGATAGGTGAGAGGAAGAACAGGTTAGGGAGGCAGGGACGAGCTGGGCTGGTTTTGGGATGCGGTTGGGGGAGGGGAGATTTTGAAGCTTGTGAAATCCACATTGATGCCATTGGGCTGCAGGGTTCCCAGGCTGAATATGATTTGCTGTTCCTGCAGCCTTCGGGTGGCATCATTGTGGCATTGCAGGAGGCCCAGGATGGACATGTCGTCTGAGGAATGGGAGGGGCAGTTGAAATGGTTCGCAACTGGGAGGTGCAGTTGTTTGTTGCGAACTGAGCGCAGGTGTTCTGCAAAGCGGTCCCCAAGCCTCTGATGTAGAGGAGGCCACAATGGGTACAGTGGATGCAGTATACCACATTGGCAGATGTGCAGGCGAACATCTGCTTGATGTGGAAAGTCTTCTTGGGGCCTGGGATTGGGGTGAGGGAGGAAGTGTGGGGGCAGGTGTAGCACTTCCTGCGGTTGCAGGGAAAAGTGCTGGGTGTGGTGGGGCTGGAGGGGAGTGTGGAGCAGACAAGGGAGTCACAGAGGGAGTGGTCCCTCCGGAAAGCAGATAAGGGTGGGGAGGGAAAAATACCTTTGGTGGTGGGGTTGGATTGCAGATGGTGGAAGTGTCGGAGGATGATGCGTTGGATCCGGAGGTTGGTGGGGTGGTACGTGAGGATGAGGAGGATTCTTTTTTGGTTGTTATTGTGGGGACGGAGTGTGAGGGATGAGTTGCGGGAAATGCGGGAGACACGGTCGAGGGCATTCTTGACCACTGCGGGGGGGAAGTTGCGGTCCTTGAAGAATAAGGACATCTGAGATGTGCGGGAGTGGAATGTCTCATCCTGGGAGCAGATGTGGTGGAGGCGAAGGAATTGGGAATAGGGGATGGCATTTTTGCAGGAAGGTGGGTGGGAGGAGGTGTATTCTAGGTAGCTGTGGGAGTCGGTGGGCTTGAAATGGATATCGGTTTCTAGGTGGTTACCCGAGATGGAGACAGAGAGGTCCAGGAAGGAGAGAGAAGTGTTAGAGATAGTCCAGGTGAACTTCAGGTTGGGGTGGAAGTGGATGAACTGTTCGAGCTCCTTGTGGAAGCACGAGGCGGCGCCGATACAGTCATCAATGTAACAGAGGAAGAGGTGGGGTTTGGGGCCAGTGTAGGCACGGAAGAGGGATTGTTCCACGTAACCGACAAAGAGGCAGGCATAGCTTGAGCCCATGTGGGTACCCATGGCCACCCCCTTTGTCTGTAGGAAGTGGGAGGAATTAAAAGAGAAGTTGTTGAGGGTGAGGACAAGTTCAGCTAAGCAGATGAGGGTGTCAGTGGAGGGGGATTGGTCAGGTCTGCGGGACAGGAAGAAGCTGAGGGCCTTTAGGCCATCTGCATGGGGAATACAGGTGCATAGGGACTGGATATCCATAGTAAAAATGAGGTGTTGGGGACCGGGGAATTGGAAGTTCTGGAGGAGGTGGAGGGCGTGGGTAGTGTCACGGACGTAGGTAGGGAGTTCCTGGACCAAGGGGGTGAAAATGGAGTCTAGGTAGGTGGAGATGAGTTCGGTGGGGCAGGAGCAGGCGGAGACAATGGGTCGACCAGGGCATTCAGGTTTGTGGATTTTGGGAAGGAGATAGAAGCGGGCGGTGCGGGATTGGGGAACGATGAGGTTGGAGGCGGTGGGTGGGAGGTCACCTGAGGCGATGAGGTTGTGGATGGTTTGGGAGATGATGGTTTGGTGCTTGGGGGTGGGGTCATGATCCAGGGGTGGTAGGAAGAGGTGTCGGAGAGTTGGCGCCTGGCCTCAGCGATATAGAGGTCAGTGCGCCATACTACAACTGCGCCTCCCTTGTCAGCGGGTTTTATGGTGAGGTTGGGATTGGAGCGGAGGGCTGCACGTTCTGCGGAGGAGAAGTTGGAGTGTTTGAGAGGGGTAGAGAGGTTGAGGCAATTGATGTCTGTCAGCTTACCAGCATAGTGTGTTGCTGCTATCCCTGAACTGATTCAGTTTGAAACCGCGCCATCTCGGCCCAGAAAACTACTCTAGGGTATCCTACACAGTCTCCCCCCACCCCCTCCTTTGAAAGTCAGCAGCCTCCCAAGAGCTTTTCTTCTGCCATTCGGTTATTTAAACGTTCTACAAGACAGGCTGTCAGATAAAGTTGATATGGAATGATTATTTTGTGTCATGGGTCCCAACTTCAATATTAAAAAGGGACAACCATCTGAAACAAATGGCCAGTTTTGACACTTCCTAAAAGACCTCTCAAAACACCAATGGCTGGTGATAACAGTACAATAAAACTACCAAACACATTTGGAGACATTAACACTGCAGTGAAAATTAATCCCATGTTGATTAAAATATCAAGAAGAAGCCTTAAAATCATTTTTTTTTGTGTGTTAAAAGAAGCCTAAGGAATTACACAAAGCTGTACAATGAGCCTGAAATTCACTGATCAGATATATCTCATTTCTGTTAATCATTTTTCTTAATAAATTTAATGCAATTGTTTATAGTCTGAGAAATATGTTCCTCCAGTATTTTGTCTCCTTTAGATGCTGAGACCAGTACATTGCAAGTTCCCATATCATTTCCAGCACAGACCTTCAAACTAACAAGAGTTCATTGTTCATCTTGTAGCCTGCTGTCCAAGATTACATTTCACGTAAGGTCATGTTTTGGTTCATAGGGAGTGTGAGCTTATCTGTTGAAGCAGACTTTTAAGTTGGGTATGAGAAACAGTATGCTGCCTGAGCCTAAACTGTAATATCATCAATCAACAAAACAAGCAGAACGTTGAGCTAAATCAGCTGTGTACAAATTTCAGCTCATCTCGCTGAGGCTGTTCAGAGCTCTACTTTAATCAACACCTTAACAGCTTTATTCTGAATTGTTCAAGTAGGTGCAGTGAAACATTCAAGCACTGAAATTGGTGTAGCAAATGGCCAAAAGGTTGATCTCTAGTATCAGTGAGAGAGATATTGTGAGAAAATATTAGAGAAACTTAAGACTCTTGAGCTTTCATGAGATGTGAATGGAGAGGGAACCTACAAAGATGAATAAGGCAGTAAGTGGAATAAGGAAGGAGTAATGCTGAATAATCTCGCAAGTTAAACCACAACTGCAGGATGAATAGACACAGCCACAAATTGGAACTTGGCAGTGATATAAGGAATCTCTTTTTCTCACAAAGAATGGTTTATATCATGAATAGTCTTCTAGATAATATGGTGGATACAAAAACTCTGCAACAAATCAAAAGGCAGTTAAATGTCGATGTTGGGAAAATATTGACCTGAATTTCCCCATAGCCTGCAATCGGGTTTCTGAGGTGCAAATGGGAGTTGTGCATGAGCTCCCTGTGAAATCCCTGCTTCCAGCAGATTCCAAGGGAATTGCCCGGGAAATCGACGATTCCAAGAGCAATTCCCCTCTTCCTGGAACCCTCCAAAAGTGTCCATTTAAACTGGAGAATTTGGAGCATTCGGCTGCAGTTAAGTTAATAGTTACTCAGGAAAAGTTATAAAATGAAAAACTCAGACTATTTCCTGCAAAAATTTCCAACCAATTTACCTCAAGCGCACACAACTACACATTTCCCAGATGCCCTAAGCCAAGGTATGTCACTCTCTCTCCATCAGGCCCAACAACCTAGGAGCCAACAGACACTTTCTGACCACCACTTGGACCTCCACCCAGGACCCTCCAATCCCCACCAAGGACACAATATACTCCCATGCCTTGGTGACCTGACACTCCCTCCCCACTGAATTCTAACCCACCAGACCCTACACCCTTTCTTTACACCCATCGTCTGGCAACCACCCCACTACAAGAACCAACACAAGAACCCACACCCACTGCTCCCAGGATTCAAGGCACTCTAACATCAATCCTCCCCCAACCCACTAAAGAGTTAACACACCTTAAGGTTACACCCCCAGAATTCACCTCACACTGTTGCCTGACATGCATCCCACTGCTGGACCTGATATCCTCTCTGTCCTGACCTATCCTAAATACTCCACCACTTCCTTGGCCTCCTTGTCACTTTGCTCCTAGGGCCCAACTTATCTGGCATCCTACTTAGACTCAACTGGCTCAGTTCCCAGCTGGCACCTTAACCTGACATTTATCTTATGTATATTCAGCCTTTGTTATTCAGGAGGGACAGGGCGACAGACTTCCCTGACAATCCCACGGTACAAGGGGCCTGTCAGAGTTAAAGTACAGCTCTGCACTTCTGAAGAGGTCCTGATTGGAATCTCCTGTCAGTCATGTGTCAGGTCAAATCCCACCACAGCGGCTGGGAAATTTAAATTAAATAATTCACTGAATAAATTTACAATAAGCAGTTAGTATTAATAATAGGTACCATTAAACTGTTGGGTTGTAGTAAAAACCCATTGGTTCAGTCATGCCCTTTGTAAAGGAAATCTGTTGACCTTCTCTGATTTGGCCTCTGCATGACTCCTGACCCACAGCAAAGTTGCTGGTTTTTAACTGCCCTCTTATATGGTTGTATCAAAACCATTATTTAAAATTATAAGAAAAAAAAACAAAATAAACCACATGACAGCAGACACTAATTTTGAAGGCACCAAAGGCCCATCAATTCCAGTGGACTCCAGAAAGTCAGGAATTTGTTCCAAAATTGGTAAAGCTATCATATGAAGTAATCAATCAACAACCCAGCAAAAATCACAGAATCGATTTTACTCTTCATCCAAGTTATTTTTCCTCACAGAAACCAGTCTTTAGTTATGTGATTCATTAGGTATGACATAACAAAATGGTTGCACACCACTGGGTACCAAAGGCTATGGACTCTGACAACACTGCTGCTATAGTGCTGAAGATGTCTTTAGCAATAGCTGTAACTCCAACCAAGCTGTTCCAATATTGCTACAATATTGGCATATATCCAACAATGTGAAAACTTGCCCAAGTACCTCCTGTTCACTAAAAGTAGGAAACTTTTCAAGTAGGACTGGCTAATATCTGGGGCATGTGTCTACTCTCATGAGTTAGGAAAGCAATGGAAAGAGTCATACAACAATGCAAAATACGGCAGAGGAGCACTCTTGGCTCCTTTGCATGATCTCGTCTCCCACATCTGGGAGGAGAAGAGCATGCCTGAACTGTGACCATCTTCAAAAATGGAGAGAACAATAACTGTGGTTACTGTAGAAGTCTCTACCCTGCTGTCCATCACAGGGAAAGTTACCGCAAAAATCCTGCATTGCACGAAAAGTAGAAGTGGTGGAAGCAAATATAATAATAACCTACAAAATAGAGTGGGTACATATTTAAACAAAAAGGTTTAAAGGGCTACAGGTAAAGAGCGCAAGAATGGACTAACTAAACAACTCTTTCAAAGAGCTGGTTCAGGAATGATGAGATAAACAGTTCTTTTTCTGTACTGTAACACTTTATGGCTCCATTTTAAAAGCAAGAATGTGAAGTTACAAAGCTAATGAGTGAACAGTTCACCTGTAAAGCATTTTCTTCTTCCTGACTCTAACACACTTCAAAAAGATAAATGACAATAACTTTCAATCTAAACATCCAATTATGGTCAGACACAGGATTTAAATAACTAAGCCCAACTAAATAAATTTTAACGTATTTCATGTTCGAACATTTCAATCTTCAATTCTATGAGAAATAGATATTCCAAACGGTTATGATAGCAAGGAGCAAAGCCCTAATGGCAAGTGTAGTATTCATATTCTGTGACAAGATATCATGAGAAGATTTAACAGATGTTATGATATTTACAGGAGAGGCTAAAGGCATCGAGTGACCCAACATCATCACTGCAGCAATTTTTCTGCCTTGACATTCTGTATCCAGTACTCTCTAGGGCAATATAACTGGATTTCAGAATCCCTAGTGACATTGATTACGTTGATGAAACAATATTGCTCTACATTCCTCTTGCTAATGATTTAAAGCATTCTTACGGTATAAATAACACAAGCCAAGGGCAGTGAACAAAATAATTGCCTAACAATATTATTTGAATTATTTTATTGAAAATATAATCTTTTAACCTTATTAGCATTTTCAAATAAATAGTCAAAGAATATGAGCAGCAAAGATATGTAAATAAAGGCAAATTCTGTTACCACAAAATTAAAATACATAGCATCTGTTTATGGTTGCTGCAGATGACTGTCTGGGACGAAAACCCATCCTTGGCACACGGGAACATCTCTGATTCAATTCACGCCAGGCATCATTTGATGAGGGCATTGGAATGAGCAGTATGCATCTGCTGGATGTATGCAAAGTAGGCATCTCATGCCATCAATTGTTACATAACACTGAATTGAAGTCAGCACTGTCACAATTGAGTTAAATGCTTTAGCTGACACCATTTCTTACTCATACTTGCTGAAGACACATGCACACAAGGAAGACCCCTTCCTCAGGACCAGTTAAAGAGATTGTCAGCAACTTTTAATTAGCTGCTAGTGGATTTCTAGTGGTTGTTGCCGCATTTCTTTTAAGTGTTTGGTGCTTTCTAGACTTTTTTTGAACCTTCTAAAGAAGTAGTTTATATTGGGTGCTGACAAATTTGGCCCTGACTTCAAGGTTTATGCAGACACCAGTTCTTCATAATATGCATACAGTGGTAGTTTTAGGAATGGAACATGTTCAAGAGAAAGAGGCAACGTATATAGGACAAGCTGCTCTAAGAGGGAGAGCCAAGAGAAAGATTCTCAGCAAGAGACCACATTCATCTCTATTGTTCAGAGAATATTGTTTTCCATCCTGAACCTCTGCAAAAGCAACATGTTAGATGTCTGGGCTTCAGTCGGAAGGTCCTCACTGAAATCTGCCATCTGCGGCAACTTCAACTGCAACCTTAGAGAAGGGGACAGACCACATTGCTAATGGCTGCAAAGGAACATGGGGTAACAAACTTTAACACATTGAGCTTAATCCAGGCAGGAGCTGTTATTAAAGGCTCTGCATTGAAAACAAGCTAACTAAGTTTAATTCTACCTAGCCGGGAAACACCAGTTGGAGACTGCATGGGGCTTTATTAAAATTGAAGGCTTCCCCAAGGTGTCTGATGTTACTGACTGCACAAATTTTGCTTTATTGCTCTCACATCAACTCAGAACTGTATTAGAAGCCAAAGGGATCCCAATCACTCAATAGCCAACTGGTGCATGACCAGCGAATCACGTAGATCAATGACAAAAAGAAGGTATAGTTGGTGACTTCATTCTGTGGCAATCAACTGTGCCTTTGGCATTCGAGCCATCATGACAAGCCAAAAGGTGGCTACTGAATTAATGGAGCTATCTATCAGCGACATGGCTGATGATTCTAGTGTGAAAGCTATGCACACAAGAGCAGCCCACATACAATGATTGCCAAAGTGCCACATGAAATGTGACAGAGCAGATAATTGGCTTGCTGAAATAATGCTTCCACTGCCTGGACTATTCTGGAAGAGCCTTGCTGTATTTAGCAGAGTGGGTGGCAGAATTTACAGGTGTGCCGAATGCTGCACAACCTTGTCATCAGGAAGGCAACATTCTTGCCGCCACCAAGATGATGAGCAGCTGAGGAGCAGAAGGAAGAAGAGAAGAGGCGGAGGAATAGGCAGAGAAGCAATCCAAATAATCTTTTTCAATTAGACTCTTCAACAATGATCAATCCAGCTGCAATAACACTAAATATAACCCTTAGTCCTCTTCCTATTCCTATTCACCAGTAGCCCCATACCTTGGCTTTCCTTTGTTCTTGATTATCAGAAATGTCAACTTGGCCACAAAAATAGAAATCAATACAGCATAAAATTTCCAACAAAATTGACAGATCAAAGCATGCCATGTTGCACACGTGTCAAATTATAACCCTTGCCATTCCCGCAGTAGCTTTTACAGATGCCTTTGCTTGTCTTAGTGCTTATGTATAATTCTACACCAGTACAGCATGGCTGAGTGAGGGCTAATTTTCAGTGGGAGGGATGCAGGTGGCCTCGGGAGATGACCTTGAGCTTGGAACATGGTAGTGTGGCTGCAGACAGTACAATCATCTGTGGGCCTGTTGGCTTGCTGATGGGCAACATGAAGGGCATTGGCCAAGTGGGAATAGCAAAGGGACAAATGCTATCAGTCCAAGAGAGGGTAGCATATTCACAATCCATGGTGCCACTAGCATTTCCATGGGGCAGTGTCTCATTTTGAATATTCCTATCTGAAAGCACAATGCAAGTAGGCTGAGCTTAGATGACAGACACCCAAGCTTCCACTGTAGCATCAAGCCATTGGATGATTTCTGCTTCTGTTTCTACTGTTGTGGAGTCTGACACATAGGTTATCAGACACTGTACGTCGGTTAATTTTGCAAGTACGCTAATGGATTTGGATACCACTTCCATGCAGGAATGGCAGACTCAAGCTTTGTGCAAAGTTCTTTTGCATTCTTATGCAGCACCGCAGCCTTCAGGGAGCCTTTCCCTCTGTCTTGGCTGCGGGTCACTCATGCCGAGTACAGATCTCATCTCCAAGTTCTCCTTTTAATAATGTGCAATGTCAGTATTTCAGCCAGTGGCTATGAGTGTAAGGTTGGGTGATACCTTTATCGCCTATTGCTCTTCTACAATTGCCTGGCTAGGTAGCAACTTTGGAGTATCAGAATTGAGTTAGGCACAAAGTTAGGTTGGTCAGAGGGTAAGGGGGATAAAGTGAGATTTTACATGGTTAAAACACTGCTGCTCATATTTCAGAAGAGATTTTGGGATGAAGAAGTGGGATATGAGGAGGAGGGGGTATGATGAGGATGGCATCATGTATCACTTCTAATTGCTGCTGACAAAAGCCTTGCATTTGAACCCAGGCCTACTGGCTCAGAGGTAGGGACACTACCAAAGCACCATAAGAACACCATAAGAGCCCCAACAGACTCAACCACCTATTTTCCTCATCAACCTGTTCAGAGATTTTATTTCATATCTCTGGAGCAGGTGGGACTTGAACCTGGGTCACTCAGTTCAGGGGTAGGGACACTATCACAGTGCCACAACAGACTCAAAACCCACTGCAATGGTCACTGCAACAATAAGGGACACTTGCTGCCTTGGTTGTGTGCCAACTCATCATGCAAAAGAGATCACTTGTTAGTGAGTGTGTGCTTATCATGGAAAAATAGCTGGCACTGTTTAAAAGCTAAGAGATGCACAAATAAAACTTGAAATGGATGTTTTCAGCTGAGGTGAAGTACTGACCCGCTGAAGAGCACCCCACCCTATCTCCGGAACGCTGCACTTACCACGACTAATCCATCTAGCTTTCACATTCCTGAGCAATTTAGCACAGCCAACAAACCCAACTCCACACCTTTAGACTGTAGGTGGAAACCAGAGCACCTGGTGGAAACCCATGCAGGCACAAGAATGTGCAAACTCCACACAGTCACCCAACGCTGGAATTGAACCCGGGCCCCTTGTGCTGTGAGGCAGTAGTGCTAACCACTGAGCCAATATGCCACATTTGGTTGGATATAACATTTAAAAATACATTCATTGTCCTGGTCAGCTCTTGTGAAGCCATTCACCTTTTTATTGCACTATATTCAGGCGGTTGGGTTGGGTTTCTTGCATTAACTGCTAATGCCATCCATTCCCAATGCCTTCTGATAACATGTATGAAAGATGTCCTTGTGGATTGAACACATCTGTGCTCCTCTGCACCTCCTTGGCTAAGGCCTTCAATGTTGGAAAATTTTGGAGCCTGCATTTCCCTGGTATGTTGTTCTTCTGTTTTAACCAGGTCAGAATCAGTTGTGGAATGACTTCCAGCTCCTAGTGTAACCACAGTGCAACTTCCCTTTAAGAGCCACAATTTGGCTTTAAGTAGTGCAGTTTAGCTTCAACTGGTGTTTGTCTCTCACAATTTTTGGCTCCCAGGTGGAGGAGTACAGGCATTCAACTATGTGGTTAATGCTAGTCACACGCTACATTCGTATTAATTAACTGACAGTTAATGGGTGCTGGTTAATCCCATATTGTAATTCTCATATCTGCATTTAGGGTGTATCGAATTCAGCCCTCTCCAACAGTAAGTTGCCTGACTCTGTTCAGGCTCTCTATTATTAAACTGCTTTTTATACAATTCAAAAAGCCAATGGTTCAAACAACAGTCAAGAAAATCTAGGATTCAACTAATCCGAGTTCAACAGGGACATCAGAATTTTAGCCTATGTATATGGCATAAATTATCTGGTAAGAGATTTGCCCTTATTTGCTCAAAACTAACTGATGCTTACAAATATGACGAGAAAAGAGAATGACTTTCACATCTTTGTTGGTGCCTTAAATGAATCCAACAGCCCAAAGCGGACCATCATATCTCTAACTTCTGACTTACCATGTAAAATATAATATAAAGAGACAAAACTAGCCACAACATTCCTTTTCTCGAAAGAACATTTGAAATTACATGGAGGGCAGCCCTTGTACAAGTAAACGACTAAAAAACTATATATGCATTTATATATATTTCTTTGACATTATAAAACTCTGGCCCCTGTGAAAAGTAAAATAACAGCTAATTGCCTATAATGACCTTTAATTAGGCTAAATGAATTTCATAAATAAAAGAACAACATCAATGTCAAAAATGTCCACTGGGGTTGGTGTTCCATCTTTTGAACATGATTCTCTTTTTGTAGCATAGCAACCGGCTGTTTCTTCATAGTTGATGTTATTAATTAATCTTTGTAAATGTAAAATCATGAATATTCTAAGGAAGAGTGTAAAACACAGAATAAATTATGTACTCAGTCTGCTCTGTCATTTATTTCATGTGGGATTTAAAACACAGGTTTCAAAAAGAGTAATTTAATTATCTTCATTAAAATCAAGTCATGAATATTCAGAAGCAGGATTACAAAAAGTACAATACTATTGTAGAACTTCTTGCAAAACTGCTAATCTTGTCAATCAGATTTAGTGCTATCAAATAGAAAGAATACAGTTGGTCCTGGGAGGTTGAGAAGTTCAATGCAAGTGGATGAAATCATAAAGGCTTAAAATATACACTTTTAACATTGAAAAGACTGTGAACAAAACATTCTGAAGAAGCTGCAAGGAATTGCTTAAACTCTAGTGAAAAACCTGCCATTATGCTCCATAAGGGTTCGTGTATTATCACCACACATCTAATATTTTTTCACAGCTGGTGTCTGATGAGGCCATTTTCCAATCACGCATTTCTCATTGGATTTGAAACAATGTGTTTAGTTCCACTGTTGTCATGAATGCTAATACATCAAGGTTTCTGAACAACACAAGATCGGGTGACAAATACCACAGATTCATTTGTTGATAAGAATATGCATTATGATGATCAACAATAATGACATTTGGAGTCTAAATGCTTCGAGCTATGTCTTGATATTGGGAGTTTTAACAAATGTCTTCATACAATGATGCGTGGGCAGTTCAAATCACAGGTGATTTGGTACAGTACTGTTAAAGTGAACTAACGTATGTAGATTGGAGAGGTCAGTAAGCTTCATTAAGCAACTTAACCAAACTGTAGCTGCACCTTTGCAACTTAACTGTCAAGACGAGACTGTACATAATAATCATTTCCCAAATTCTTTGCCTTACATAAACAAGACAATCAGCTTTAAAATGTTCCTAAAAAGAAGTTTCATTTTGCATTCATCTGCTTTGAGAGAGAACGATGTGCCATTATAGAATAACTACTGTTTTTTAAAAGTCCAGTTTTTAGTTTTAGAAATGAAGGAAATTGAAGGAACTAGGAATAGAGAGGCAGAAAATCACCACAAAACCTTCAAGATTCCACATTTGCAGAGTAAATGCTGATCTTTCACTCAAGCCACAGCGGTGGCATGTTCAGAAGTGAACATGCACACCTCACACTATTTGAGCATTGGATAAACCCTCCATTTTGTGATTTTATGAATGTATTAATCACTCACATTTTAATACTTCGTAATGTCTCCAAGTGTAGGACAGGTCATGCAGTCGAAAGAGAAGGAATATCTGGCACATTGACAAATTTAAAGAGTTGCTGCAGTGCCTTGAAGCTCAACAACAATTCCAACAACACGAATTAGCAATCAGCAAATTTACACACAGCATTAAAGGGGATGTCTGAGAATACTACCAGTGACCAGAAAAGAAGGAAGATTTGGAAAGAGGTGATCAATGTGGTGAATGTTTATGGGGAAGCTATCAGCATAGATTACCATTTTACAGATGAAGAAAATTTGGAACTATACAATATACATAAAAATGTGAACGACAATGTTTTGTTATGTTTACAATAAGACATCTTCACTTATCTCAACTTTCACAGAATCACAGAATGATACATCACAGAACGAAGCCATTGGATTCATTCTACAAATTTAGCATCAATGCCAGTAAAGGTATGGAATGTTAAGTTGTCTCAATACTACAACTAACTCTAAACAGCCGGGGACCAAAAGTATGTCTGGCAGGGTGACTCATTTCTCTTTATTTTAGCATCGTCAATCATTGAATCTGGACTCACTGTAATATTATTGGTGCAAAGCAAAATAAAATCATGTCAACTTTGCAGCTATCTTAATTCACATTCTACTGAGCACATCAACAGCACAAAAGATCTTTGAACAGCCAAATATATGTGCTAAGTGACTTACACCACAAAATATGTCACTACATATTTTCCTGGCACTTCTTGCACTAAGCCATTGTTAATTTTGCTAAAACTTTGGAAGGTAATTAGCAAAGCTCTGGAATTATTAAAATCAATGGTGATCATGCATATAGGCCTGTTTTCACTCCACTGCCACTCAGACTGAAATTTCAATAATGCTGGATGCTTAGCAGCAGTGTGATTTATTAACTTTTAAATAACACATTAATTTTTATACTAAGTACTACCAGGTGTATACATGTGGTATAATAATTTCAATATCTATGCATTATATTTTAACATGAATACAGAGTAGACAGTTGCTAAATTATTTACTACTGTATACGAAATTATACCAAACTAATTAACATTGTATGCACTAATCAAGTCTAAAGAGCAATAGTATTATACCTAATTATACAGCACTAAACTGATTGTATCTGTAGTTATATCAATTTAGAATACCACCCTAAACATGTCCATAAAACATTGTACTAGTTTTTGGATTTGGTTTGATTTATTGTTGTCACATGTATCGAAGTTCAGTGAAATATATTGTTTTGCGAGCAGAACAGGCAGATTATAGCAAACAAGGACATAAAGATTACAAGGTGCTTAAACAGAGCAAGGTATACAAGGTTACAACTGCACTGGAGGTGCACAAAAGCAAGGTCAATATTATATTTGAAATTAGAGACGTCCATTCAGCAGTCTGATAACGGCAGGAAAGAAGCTGTTCTTGAACCTGTTCATGCATATGTTCAAGCTTCTGCCTGACAGAAAAGGTTAGAAAAGAATATTAATGAAGTGGGAGGGAACATTGATGATATTATCAGCCTTTCCGCGGCAACGCACAGTGTAAATGGAGTCCGTGGATGGGAGGTTGGCTTCCATGATAGTCTGAGCTGTGCATACAACTTTCTGTAGTTTCTTACTGGATTGGTCATGGGCAGAGCAGTTACCATAGTAAGCCATGATGCACCCAGATAGAATGCTTTTTTTGGCGCATCCGTAAAAGTTGGTGAGGGTCCTTATGGACATGCCAAATTTCCTAAGCCTCTTGACAAAGATGAGGCATTGTTGTGCCTTCTTGACCGTTGCATCTACAGAGGGGAGGGGTGGTCCGGGAAAGATTGTTCATTATGATAGCTCTAGGAACTTGATGCTCTTGACCCTCCCCACCTCAGTTCCATTAATGTAGACAAGGGTGTGTCCTCCTCCTTTCTTCCTGAAGTCATTGATCAGTTCTTTTGTTTTATTGACATTGAGAGAGAGATTGGTATCATTGCACTGCAACACTAAGCACTCTATCTCCTTCCTGTATTCACACTCATCATTGTTTTATATCTGGTTTACAATGGTGGTGTCATCAGCAAATTTGTCGATGGGGTTTGTACAAAATTTGGCTACACAGCTGTTGGCGTACAAGGAGTACAGTAGGGGCTGAGTATGCATCCTTGCGGGGTGCCAGTGTTGAGAATTATCCTGGAGGAGGTGCTGTTGTCTGTCTTCACTGATTGCGGTCTGTGGGTCCGGAAGCTGAGGATCCAATTGCAGAGGGCAGAGTCAAGGCCTAGGTCGCAGAGTTTTGAGATTAATCTGGCAGGGATTATGGTGTTGAAGGAGTAATTGTGGTTGAAGGGTAGGAGCCTGAAATAGGTATCCTTATTTTCCGGGGACAAGTGTAGGGCTAGGGACGTTGCATCTGCTATGGAACTGTTTTGCCAGGAGGAAAATTGCAGGGGATCAAGGCAGGCTGGAAGGTTAGAGTTGATGTGGGCCATGACCAATCTCTCGAAGCACTTCATGATTATGGAGGTCAGAGCCACTGGCCTGCAGTCGTTGAGGCACACTGATTGTAGCAAGGAGAGGCTAAAGGTGTCAGTGAATACTTCTGCCAGCTGGTCCACAAAGGATCTGAGTGCACAGCTGGGGACTTCATCTGCGCCAGTCGCTTTCTTCAGGTTTACTCTCAAGAAGCCTGACCTGACATCTGCAGCAATGACAGAGGGAACAGGTGCCTCCGGGGCTGTTGGGGCAGATGACACCATGCCACTGGGCATTCTGCTCAAACCGAAGACAGAAAGCATTGAGCACATCAGGGAGGGATGTGTTCGTGTCCACCATTTTGTTCTACTTCTTTTGTATCCTGTTATGTTGTATAGGCCTTGCCACAGGTGGCGTGTTTCCATGTGATTAGTTTGGGCCTCTATCTTGGTCCGGTACTGCCTCTTGGAAACCGTAACGGCTTTGCAGAGGTCGTATCTGGTCTTTTCTGTATAGGTCTAGGTTATCTGCCTTGAATTCTGCATGCCTCGTCTTCAGTAGGCAGTAGATTTCTCAGTTCATCCAAGGTTGGGGAACATGCGAATTGATTTCTTTGGCAGGCGGTCCTCTCCTTTCTTGCTAATGAAGTCCGTGATGGTGGTTGAATATTTGTCTAGGTTGTCTGCTGAATTCTTGAATCCAATCCATTGATTCCAAGCAGTCCCAGAGAAACTTTTCCATTGCTTCAGACCAGCATTGTACTACTTTCTATGAAGGATCCTCTCATTTCAACTTCTGTTTTATGATCTGATTTTCCAAAGTGTGGATGGGGTATGGAGCGGTAGACATCTTTGATGGTTGTGTAGCAGTGGACAAGGTTGTTCAGTCCTCTGATGGAACAGGAAATGTGTTGGTGGCATTTTGGTAGCACCCTCTTGAGATAATCCCCAGCCTTTTCATTTTATTGCCATGTTTATCATAGAAAATTACATTTTAGATGCTTAAGTGTGTCACAAACGTTCCAAAATAACACTTAATTTAATGGACATCAGCTGTGTCATTTCTGATTGGAGTTGATTTTCACTGTGGAGTATTTTAATTAGAAAACTACCAAAAAAAACACGTTATCAACCACAAGGTTAAGAGGAGATTTGATAGAAGTGTTTAAAATCATAAGGGGACTAGACAGGGCACTACTTCTCTGACTGAAAAGTTGAGAACTTGATTTAAAGTGATTGGCAAAAGAATCAGTGGACACATGGGGATAAACATTTTTTGTACAGCAAATGGTTAGAATCTGGAATGGGAGACGTTGATCAATGAAAAGAAATCCAAACAATGGAAAAAGTGCAGGGGAATTGGACTAGCTGAGTTGCTCTTGCTGAGAGCTGACATGAACACAACAGGCTGAAAGATCTCTTTCTGTGCTATCTCCATTTGATGATTTTATGATTTCTTGCTGTAGGAAAACCTGGAACAGTGTGAATGTACCATGAAATTACAGTTCAAGTCACGTACGTCAACATCCCCTTTGCTCTTGCAATTGGATTTTATAACTGCCCTGAAATTGAAAGCGACAAGCCGACTGTCACTCTAACATTCTTCACATAATTCTCTTTCCGATTTCATACACTTGTGTTGCTCATTTGGTTGTTTAAAATACAAACTTTTGCATCTATCTACATTAAACTCTATTTTACATTTTCTCCCAATTGTTTCTTTCTGAAAATTACAAATTGCATCCTCAGTCCCTATTCTACATATTTTAAAATGCCAGATTTCTTGCACTGCCAATTAGGACACTGCAATTTTTTTTTTTAAAAAAAAGTACCCATTTCTTTCCAGACAAAAAGAAACTGTTCTTGATCTTAGACAATTTCACCTCAACTCTGTATTTTATATTGCAGACTCATAAAGGTCACAGTAATTGGAGAAAATATATTCAGTTGGGAAAGCAAATAAAAAAGTATATTTCTTAAAGGTGAAGGGTGGCATGTATTTAAAAATGATGGAATGACAAAGGGTTATGATATCATTAGAGACCAGTAATGATTTTATTTTCAGGGAATAATCCAAGAATTCAAGTACTTACTAAAATAATACAATTACAAGTTCCATTGCTTAAAATAATAAGAATTTTACTACAGAACTGGAGGTAGGTAAATACTAATAAACATCTATCTAAAATGGTCATATTTAAAGCTATGAAAGGCAAAATCACAATTACTTGTACCATAAACTAAACTTAACTCAAATTTATTTATTCGATACACCCTTTTTTTCATTCAAAGAAACTCAAGTCAGACACTTACCAAAAATAATAAAATTAACCACTTTTCTTGAGTACTGTTTCAAAGATTTGTATAAGGGTTAAGATTTCTTGGGCCTTTTGCTAGCTTCTAGCAAGATTGTGTCTTCAAACCTCTTTGAATTGTCCCATGGTTGTGGACTTCCATATCAACTCAAGTATCAGTAGCATCTTAAGCATAACCACGTCATGTCAGAACTGTTAGGTTATAAGATCGTTTAACTCTGAAGTGTTGCATCTGTGAATAAGGAAAACTCTCTTTCTGTTCTGAGCTTGGCTTTCCCACAAGTGTAATTCACTGTCAGCAGAGTCTTTCAGTTCTGTTTTGAACCTTTTAGCCTGCACACAGGATATCAACTGAATTCTGCTTGAAAGAGATGTGTGAGCAGAAAACCACATGTAGGAATTTTCTCCCACATATAGTTAACTCCTTGTTGACCCTTTGCTTTACTATTAATTACCTCCCAAGTGACCTGGCTACATGATCAAGTACTAGAATTAGGTTGTTTTTTAAATAAATGAATCAACCTCCAAGTAAACTTTGTTCTCCAAAGAATCAGCACCATTAATAAATGTAGGTCTTTCCCTCAAAGCACAGGGGCAATCACATTACTATAAAGATTCATTTAACGCATGAGAAACAACATTGCTCTTAAGTCACAACTTTTTTCACATGTAATGTTTCATGAGGAATAAACAATCCCAATATAATGGCTTCACAGAAAAATAGGATGAGGCAGAAATTCCATTGCTTTCCCACCACTTTTAATTAGAAATAATATTGGGTTGAAGGCAAGAAATCTGGCAATGGTTCATTATGCTACATTTTGACCATTTTAATCCCCAGGGGTCACTTTGAGTTGAATTTATAGCAGTAGTGACAGTGCTGATGATGTGTTTGATACCTGGAGACAACAGTGCCGCAGCCACATTCTTGAGCCCCAACATAATTCTGCGCCTACCAGGCAATTAACTATCTCGCGTTAGGGCTTTCATACATTCAAAGGTCAAGATCCTGTCTCCAAGGGCTGAGAGACATTTGGAGGACCAGTAGGTTTTCAGTGTCAGCAGCGCCACCAGAAGCAATGGCCACTAGTGACATTCATTCCAGCTCAGACCAGCAATGATGGAGGTGACATTGAAACCGAAGCATGTGGATCAGATTTGCAGGTGCTAGCCAGGCATGCCGCAAGTAGGAATTGGAGGTCATTGCCACAGGACAGAAGGATTGGTTCAGCAGGTGCAGCTTTTCCACTGAGGTTTAGGGGTTCAGGAGCCCTACATAGGCCATAGGTGTCAGAGCAAGAGAGAATTTCTGCCTCTGGTGGAATTCCAACAGAACTAGAATGAGGCCCTTAGATAAATCTTAGTTGGTCACTTAGCAGTCTCAACTAGCATCTGTCTGGGAAGGCTATTTTCAGCTTTTCTCACCCCCAGCTAAACCATAGCAATAGGCTTTCCTCACCCCATCTTCCCTCCTCATTTCTACAGCCAACCACCCATCTTCCAGACCACTCACATCAGCTGGATTAATTGCTATCAAATCCACCATCAAGAATGACCCTTTAGTGCACAGGCTCATAAGTTCCATCTTTTAGAAGAAATGTTAAATCAAGACCCTGTGTTCCTCTTGGTGAGATCTCTGAGACTATTTGAAGCAGGGTACAACTTCTGAGCATGTTATACTAACATTCCCACATCAGATGAGTTGGTCATTTATCTGACAATGTTTTTGTGATCCTAGGGCATACAAGTTGGCAACCATGTTTGTTTACATAACAAGTATGCCTTTTACTGTGAAACAATTTGAAACACCATAAGGATGTGAGATGTGCTATAAGAATACATGTTCTTTAACCTATCTTTCAGCTGCTCAATAATTGGTTGTGAAAACCCACACCATTTCAAAGTAATACAGATAGCTATGAAACTACCTACTACCTGTTAATTTGAATAACCAAGCAATGAAAGCGCTTTTGAGTGGCTGCACATTTAAACGAGAGGGTCCAAATTTGTGAGAAACTAGCATCACTTCAAGCTGACCTGCACAATTTAAAGCCATGGGATATCTTTTACATTAAAGATGTGTTCTAGCTGCAGCTAAACCAATAATCAGGAAAAGAGTTGAATGAGCTGGATGAACTTGAAAAGCTGGTGCTACAGGCCAGAGGGTGCATTCTAAGGTTCTCCTGCAGCACTAGAGGACTTGATTCAGGACATATGTAGCAGAAGAGAGGAGATACTCAGGCAAACGGTGAGAAGGTTGTTGCAGCAATTAGTGATTCTCAGAAATTATCTGTGGTTAAGATCAGGAAATGCATTTTCCCATGATATTTCCTCATAAATGGAGGGTAACTTCACACTGACTTGATTTGCTATACTTTTTTCACTTACTTACCAACATAACTAGCTGAGTGTTACCTCATCTTCACTCACGTGATAATGCTACAAACCACAAACTGCCAGTGATTCAACAGTGGGACATCACCCACATGCACTGCACTACTTTTCTTGACAGGCTTTCCTCTATCTTGCAGAGCATGGTTCACAATCTGAAGCCAAATGATCACACAGACAGTCACTCGTAACTTTGTTACAATTGGGTTTGCATAGGCACAGAATTAACTGCTACCTCACTGAAATTATTTTAGCTGTCAACTGAACTATAAAGAAAACCATACCAACTCTGTATACCTTGCCCAATAATTTGTTATGGCAACTACCTGCTAAATGAGATGATTCCTGTAAATCAATTTCAAAATATCCTGCTAAACTTGCACTATGACAATAAACATTTCTAAAAATTGGGTCCTTCATACACCACAAAATGAATTGCCAAAATAAGAATTGTCATTTATGACATTCATAGTTAATGATTTTAGTTGTTCAGAGTCTTATTGACTTTTTTTGTTTATTGCACTTCTTTTGTGCAGCCAGTCAAAGCAACTATTAATCCTGAGAATCAGTGACTAGACAACTTCTGAAATAGGAATCACAGATCCTCCTCTTAAGGACTCTGTTGCAGTCAGTCAGTTGGTTTAACTTGCTCTCTCCACACGTCTATTGTCACGTGTGATTTTAATGGAGAAACATGTCATTCAAGATACATACCTGACCCTGTTTTGAAATAAGGTAAATTTTCCACCTCAGTGGAAATCTGCTGTGATTGAACTTCTTCCATTTTTTCTTTAACTTGGGACTGCCTCAGAATCAGTCTGGAGACACAGAAGTATACAAGTCGTAGAACTATCAAATTATGCAGAATCCTCTTGTGGGAAGAATCAACAGGGCAGGTCCCAGTGGGGTTCTAAAGATATTCCTGCATGAAAGTTATTCCTACCAAAATATATTCCCTTCAAAGAAGTAACTCATGATTGTGAAGTAACTCACCATTGTAAAATATCAGAGACAAATAGATTCACATAAACCAGATAACAACTGGTCTAATTGGAGAGGATAGGTCATATTCATATAACCCTTGGAATATAGCTTTGCCATATTACACTTTCCTATTAATGTTCTTTCGATATACAACTATCTAAATCATTCTATTTTTATTAGACTATCTTCTCTGTAAAAGTAGATTGCTAATCAAGACACAGCTTGTGACAGCTAACTATTTAACTCAGAGAAGAATCTTTGGACCAAATTCTGAAAAATGTTATTAATATATTCTCATTAATGTTTTTCAACCTGCAGAATCACAATATATTTCACACGAATGAGAATCAACCAGAATGCCCCATGTCCACCGGAGGGGTAATGGTGGGCTGATTCTTATTTTCAGTTCAGCAAAATTGGACCATTTTCTGATTTGTGATCCTAACTTCTAACAGTCAATCAATTCATCCCTATTTTGATCTCCAGGTACTGCGTGCAGGCTGGATTCAGGACCACTGTGTCCAGAAGCAAGACTGAGGTAACAAGTGAGATAGTGAGCCCTGCAGGTTAGAAAGCCTGCCATTGTTTTTTTGGGACCTTTATTCCGGTCAATTCATGATTGTTAGACTTTCTAACCTTTATGTCTCAGCTCTGTTACCCTCCCATTCAGCCCACATGCCTCCTGAATGTCCCTGTTTCCTCAATGCGCACAAATATACGCCATCTCCATACTTTCAGTTCCACTACATACAGAAGCAATGAGCCATTTTATACCACTGACAAGATTTTCAAATTTCCCTAAAATAATTGAACAGGCTTTGAAAATTCACTTTAATAAAATCTATTACTTTTACAAACTCAAGAAGCGTTAATTGGAACTGAAAAAATAAATAATTAGGCTCTGAAAATCTCCCTTGGAAAAATCTATTCCTTTTATAACATCATAAAAGTGTCAAGCATACATAGCCATTCATAACATCAATGAAAAAAAGCTTTTTCTTCATTCACAGTGGCACAGTGGTTAGCACTGCTGCCTCACAGCACCAGGGACCCGGGTTCCATTCCACCCTCGGGCCACTGTCTGTGTGGAGTTTGCACATTCTCCCCGGGTCTGCGTGGGTTTCTCCTGGGTGCTCCAGTTTCCTCCCACAGACCAAAGATGTGCAGGCTAGGTGGATTGGCCATGCTAAATTGCCCATAGTGTTCACGGATGTGTAGATTAGGTGGGTTATAGGGGGGATAGGTCTGGGTGGGTTGCTCTGAGGGTCGGTGTGGAATTGTTGGGCCAAAGGGCCTGTTTCCACACTGTAGGGATTCTATGATAATGTGCATATTACTGGCTGGGTTTGCACTTATTACTGAATCCTAACTGCCCTTGAGATGGTGGAGGTGAGCCCCTTCTTGAACTGCCGCATTCCATATGGCATAGGTCCACCTAAAGTACTATTAGGAAAGGAGTTCCAGGATATTGACCCAGTAGCAGTGAAAAAAAAAGCAAAATAACAAGTCAGGATGGTAAAAGTCTTTTTGGTAGTTTTTGTTATACGTTCTCGGTATGTGGCATATTGCACAGAAGTGCTGGTGAATTACTTTCTTGAACTGCTGCACTCCATTTGCTGTAGGTGCCCACACAATGCTGTCAAAGATGGTGTTCTGGGATATTGACGTAGCAACATTAAAGGACCAAATGCATTGAAATCAGGATCATGTGTAGATTAGAGGGGAACTTGCAGATGGCGGCATTGCCTTGTATCTACCATCCTTGTCCTTTTAGATGATAATGGTCATGGATTTGGAAGATGCTGCGTAAGGAGCCTTGGGACCACCAGCCATCTCTCTCCAATGAGAAAGAAGCCTTGTGGTCCTCTGGGACTACAATGATTTTACCTAACTTATACCCTGAGGAATTCCTGAGGACATGTCCTGATATTAACTGTGTTTCTCTCTGCAAGGGCTGCCATTTCTATTCAAATTTCAGATTTACAGTACCTACAGTATTTTGGTTTTGTCTTAGGACAAGGGCAGCAGAGGGGCACAACGGAATACCAACATCCCGAGTTCCCCCTTCAACTCATCCACCATCCTGATGAGGAATTAAATCACCATTATTTAATCAATGTTTGGGTTAACATCCCGGAACTCCCAATGTAACAGCACTTTGAGTGTACTTAGACCATATGAACTCCAATGACTCAGAAGTCTGCTCACCACCACCTTTGCAAGAGTGATTGGAGATGGACATTGTATGCAGCCACATCCCATGAATAAATGAAAGTACAATCTAACATTACCTTTAACCACTGTTCCAGTCATGGAAGTAATTGCCAGAAAGCACGCAATGATGTCACAGTTTTCCTAGGTAATCATTGACTGGACATGAAGATATCTTTGTCAGTGCCAGAAATGCTTCCTGTTAGCATATATTGGGTAATTATAATCTGTGTGGACACTTGAAAAAGAAGATCTTGGATTGAAGCCTGCATACACCCTGCCCAATTTTTCTTTCCATGAAAATCAGTGAATTTTGCATTTTAGATCATTGAGAAAAGTCAAAATTGTCTGCATATTTGTAGAGGGCACTGAGCAGACTTCAGGCTTCCGTGTCCCATAAAGTGGGAATGCATGATCTGATGTTCACCTGCGTTAGCAGACCAAAGGGGAAAAAAACAAATGCCATGGGCTTTAATGAGCTCGACATTCCAAAGCACTTTACATTAAAATTAAGTACTTTTAGAAGAAGTTATGACAGTAACCTGCAATGCTGAATTGATATAAACTTCAGTCTGAAATATTTCATTTTGTAAATTACACAGTACAAAAACAAAATTTTGTTACAAAATTTAGATCTGGAGCATAACCTTCTGTCTTAACAATAACAGCACAGTCTTAATTGCATGCAATTTTCCAATTATAAAAATTGGAAAATTACAACTCTGAGTTTCTAGTGTGTTCCTAACAGTGATGTTTCCTGTCAGGATTCCGACCTTTATTGACACAACTTTAAAGCAATGATCACATTGAGTTTTGCCAATCAAGGAAGTGAATAATATGTGTGACACAGCAATTTTAATCAATAAATATTATGATTGCTAATAATCTACTTATTTAATCTAAAGCGCACGATGCTTTTAATTTTTCAATCATTCCCTTTTAATGATAAGTATTCGCTTAATACCAAAACTAAGTGATATATAGCGTAAAATTAGATCTTTCATTGGATATTTCTGAAAGGATCATGTTTATCTGCAAACAGTTAAAAGTCTTGATTAGTTTTTAAGCGGGAAAGAAGATAAAAATCATAAAATTCACACCAAGCATCACAAAATCTGAATTACATTTAGGAACAAAATATCCTTAAGGCATACTATAAATAGTTGTGTGAGTCAGGTTTTGGAATAAAAATGAAGCAAATGTGGTCAAATCTCAGAAGGCTCAGACCTTTAAAAATCATCCGCCTTACACATTTTTCATCAACAACACACCAGGTTGTGGTATATCAAACTAAAAGGATGTTCTACATAAATTTCTCGTGTTCTCCAAATAACTGAACTGAGCTTTCATGTGAAACTGAAAACACAAACCATAATAAGACATATATCTTTGCTGATCTTCTAACAAGTATAATAGTACATACAAACAAAAGTTGAAGTATTTTTCCAAAAGTTTCAGTTAGGGAGATGTTTCATAACTGATATTGCATGATATTTCTGGTTTCAATAGGGTAACATGCAATAACCCTATTGTTTGAAACAAGAAAGAGATTGGTGTTAAGTAGTAAAAACCATTTGTAATGTCAAAGAAACCATATTTTTAATTTGTTCAGTCTGTAAACATAAATGAAAGATACAGTGCTATACCTGGAATACCAGAAAAGAATTTGCAACTTGAAAATCAAGTGTTACATATTATTGAGTTGTAACATACAATGTTGCTCTTTGGAAGCTGAGACTGAAATGTTTCAAGTTAAGAAAATTCAGCCTGACAACAGCACTGACTGGTTGAGCTGCAGACCATTAAAACACTGAAGGTACTAACAACAACATAGAATAAAAAAAATCTGGTATCCTCAGTCAAAAATCATTCCTCTTTGCCCCTCTCTGAATGGGAGAAAAAGACAGAAAACCCAAGAAAGCATAAAATAAAGAATTCATACATGAATAGAGCTAAGTTCACGAACTATTGAATTGAAGGATGACATTCACCAGACAGGTGACAGCTTATCATCATTACAAAAATCAAAAAAGAGGGGAAAAAAAAACTCTCCGGCTTGTAGTCCAGACTTTTGATCTTCAGATTGTGTTTACCTGACTATATTGCTTTTTGATCGATAGTGTAAGTGCTAATGATTTGTATTTTGTTGGTCTTAATTATGATTCAGTATGCATATTTGGGATGTTTAAGGGATATAGTTTAAGTTACATATGATACAAATTCTTTTGTTTTGACTGTTCTTGTTAAAGACAAGTATCTGACAATAAATAGTATTTTCAGTTACGAAACAACTTGGTGTGAACTGCTTTTGTATGAATAGCAGTCAGAGATGCAAATCGGTCATTTTGGTGATCTCAGTGGGTTGTTCTATATTTATATACTTTGTAGCAGTATGTGGAAGATTGGAGCATGATTATTGGTACATTCGTTTCAATTAAGTCATGCCAAAAATAATTATTTTCAGCTTTTGTACAACTTTAAAATAATTTATATAGCAAACAAAAGTTTAGAATTGCATCAAAATATATTTTTAATTATAATTTAAGATTCATGATCTTGCACACAGTTTTAACAATTCTTTATTTATTTATCTGTACTTAATAAAGCTATAAAACATGCAGAGACATAGTATGACTCAATTAGATTATTATTAACATGAGAATAATGCTAAATAAAAATCTTGAGATTTATTCTTCCCACATTGCTATTAATTTTATTTATGCAAAGGCACTGGCTACATCTTGCGCTTTCATTCTACCCAGTCACTGTGTCAGCAAAAGCAGTCTATCACAAAGGCTATGACAACTGTATACACTGGGTGCAATTTATTTTTTTTTACTCCTACTTGTCCAAGAATTTTATTATTTCGAGCGGTAAAGTAATTGTCAAAGGTTTTCAGAACATCGCCAAAAGAAAATGTTGTTTCTTTTACTCCGGTGAGCTATAACATCATCAGCTATACTCGCAATCGTGTACTGAAGTGTTTTTTCCTCATATGGCTTCTCGGTTACTCTGAAATTGGCAGCTATTTGGTATCTTAAAAATTGTTTTCGCCAGAATGTCTAATTTGGATTTCTATTTTGCCCATGTGTGAAATGAGGCATTGCTTCTTGGCAATATATTTTTTGATGTCATGTCTTCCAAATAAATTTTTTACATAGTTTGCTTAAAATGCTTTTCTTTCATTATAATATCAGTTATGTTGCCTTTTGCTGCTGTACTGGAAAGTTTCCCCATGTTTTTTGACTAGATTGAAAGGATTTCTGCTCTCTCATTTCCTTAATAGATGATTCACACCTTTCAATGATAAAATGGAGGCTCCCTACTCGTCAAAGATGAAATGGAGCATTACCACCTATCTTGTTACTTTGCTGTAAGAATCCCACTTTAATAAACAATTCCAGCTTTAACTACTGTATTACTGAGTGATTCCCACTTCTCATAGTTTAAACAAATGATTCTTGCTTTTATCATGGACCTAATGAAGGGCCTCCCAGATATTCTTCAGCTGAATAATGCCTACAAAACTTTCAGCTCACATTAGACAAGGTCTATTTAAACTGTCAATGTTATTACTTTAATTGCTGGCTTTGTCTGCAGGGTTGAATTAGTATTTCCTTCATCACTCTTTACTGTTTTTGCGATAGCTCTGCTCCTGATGCCCACTTATTATGGAGACAACACATGATCTGTGCTCTAAGCAATATTTTATCTTCTTGTTTTTCCAATCTGAATTGTTGGTCTGTTTTAAAGTTTCCTTTGGCTCAGCAGGGGTTTTAGTTTTAGTCATGAAATCTCCAATGTCTTCAGTCACTGCTGAATGCCAAATTGGCATTGCTTGGTATTTTGTAGTGTCTTGCAACACAGCCTGCATCAGCTTTTGATTTACTACTTTGCCTTTCACTTAACACCCAGAATCCAAATAGTTCCCACAGCAAAACACTTCCTCTGTCAGTTAACAACAGCTGTGAATCCTGGATATTGGACCATTATCCATAACTTGGGAGAATGTCAGCCTTTGATTGACTGAGGAAAAGACAATTTTATGGACAGTGTCAAAAATCCATGACTAAGATCTCTCATATTCTTTGGAGGTGATATATCATAATTCAAAGGTGTTAACAACTTTTAATATAACTCCATAAATCATGTCTATTAATCCATTAATTTGTGGTTAAAATACTAACTGCAGATTTCCAATGTACTAGCCAGCCCCCATTCAAACTAATTCAGGGGCTTGCTACCATATCAGATTACAACCACTTCAATGTGCGGTTACACCCCCCTTGAAAGTGCACTAATACATAACGCGCTACGTAAACAACCCCATTTAAACAAGACCGACATTCCATTCAAAGGTGCAGTCAGGCGTGATGGCTAACAAAACTGCACAGACACTGCAGGATGGAACCTTTTTGCACCCCCACACCAAAAACAGTGTTGTTTGATATTAAAATCCAACTGAATAGCTGCTATTACCAGAGATAGTAGGAACTGCAGATGCTGGAGAATCTGAGATAACCAGGTGTAGAGCTGGATGAACACAGCAGGCCAAGCAGCATCAGAGGAGCAGGAAAGCTGATGTTTCGGGTCTAGGCTCTTCTTCAGTAGAATTTTCTGAAGAAGGGTCTAGACCCGAAATGTCAGCTTTCCTGCTCCTCTGATGCAGCTTGGCTTGCTGTGTTCATCCAGCTCTACACCTGGTTATGTCAGCTGCTATTACCAAGTTGTTTATCTTCTCCCTTCAGCTAGAGTAGCTCCAATTATCAGTCAAAGGTGATAATTGGATAGCTCTCTTCCTTTTAAAGTTACTTCCCTGCAGACTTTTCCTGTATATTAAGTAACCAGGTACTTGTCCCAAGTTTTTATTCAACATGTATATAAAACTTTACCCCACTAATGAAATTAACAAACACTATGCAGAGTATATAAGCAACCTTTAACCTACAAATAAAACTAACAGCGCTATGTCCAGACCCCCGCAACCTTGAATGAATGAAACTGAAAGCACTACTACAACAGGTGTGACCACGAAACCGAATGAATGCATGAATGATAGTAAATCGAACCCACAGATGGACACAACCATGAAACTAACTAAACACGCAATAGTAAATAAAAACCACAGACAATCCAAGTTGGGAATTCAGACTTTTATTTAAAAAACACAAACTGCCTTTTTCTAACTTTAAAATTCTAACCTTGAAAATAACAAGACTAACACCTTTTGAATTATGCAAGGACAAACCAGACAGACACTCTAACCTCATTAAAATAACCATTAACACTCAACAATAACCGGTAACATTTAGCACATATTTAAACCATGTCCAATTTCCTGCAAAACAGTTTTTGTACAATGTCTACTGCTTAACACTCAAGTATTAGAATGTTAATGTATGCTTGAATCCTCTATAAAATGGCTGCTTTTGGGCTTCTATTTCGCCTTACATCGTGCAGCTGTGAATGTATATTAAGAGGCTATTTTCGCCACTCACTGATCCCGGTTGTCTGGTTCTTTGAAAGCAATCTCACAGAGGCTTGGATAACCCAGAATGGGCATGGCACTGGAAAGCAGTGTTTCTTCTAAGTTCATTGACAAGAAAGACAGTGCAATACTAGAGTCCTCTCCCAGGCTAACTTGCCAAAAACTTGCTAATCACTCAAAGTCAACTCTGCTGACAGGACAGAGATAATAGGTACTGCAGATGCTGGAGGATCTGAGATAACAAGGTGTGGAGCTGGATGAACACAGCAGGCCAAGCAGCATCGCAGGAGCAGGAAAGCTTGACGTTTCGGGCCTAGACCCTTCATCATTTTCTGATGAAGGGTCTAGGCCCGAAA
>JAHRHZ010000069.1:25917460-25980091 GCA_024137785.1 Ginglymostoma cirratum | reverse complement strand
GATGCTGCTTGGCCTGCTGTGTTCATCCAGCTCCACACCTTGTTATCTGCTGACAGGACAGTTTGTTCATCTACCTGACAATACCAAAGCAACTGACTTACTCAGACCTCAGCCGACAGCAAGAGACTCACAGGAGGACAAGGGATGTTGCTAATGCTTCCCTAAATAGTTCAGACAAACTCACTGATTCATGGTAGATCTTGATTTTTAACCAATGAAAATAGTTAATTCAGAAAGGCACCAATCACATTGATAAACTTCAGTAGGAACGTGCAGAGGCAAAGTCAAAAGGATAGCACAAACCACAAAACAAAACATCTATCCAACTCTTCCAGCACCAGCTGACCCACATGTAGAACAGTCTGCAGATCTTGCATTGGTCTTATCAGTCATCTTAAAACCTCTCAAGCTAGAATGCAGCCATTCTTGATCCCAAGGGACTGAAGAGAGGGATTCTGTTATGTTTATTTCTAACATCAAATATACATTATTTATTAAATTCGCTGTTTGCACTTTTCATGTGAAATCAAAAACACCAGGGTTTTATCGATTATAAAGGGAGTGAAGTGCATTGCACATAATTAAATTCTAAGCTTTGGAAAACTACGTGGGATTTTATTCAAGGATAGCAAGACTGTTACCCAATAACAATTCCTACCAGTGTTTGTATCCTGTTTCTTCTATCCTTTTTAAGAATACTCATTCCTATCAGACAGTAAAACTTCAAAACAGGGATGTGTCAGGAATCTTTTTTGTGAGAATGACACAGATTGAAAACCCATTAAAATATATGCAACTTTGCTTATTCGAAATGTCAGATGCATCAATATAAGCTTCAGTCAACAGGAGTGACTGGCAGGTCAAATACTGCTCTCTATATTCAGAAATCTGTGAAGCCCATTTTTGTTTATATAATATGTGCACACAAATGTGAGGTTTAGGACAGAAGAAAGGTAAGATTCCATAAACAAAATTGTTTGTAATGGCTGCCACAGTAAATAATTATTCATCTAATTTAACAATCAATTTTTTAAAAATGTAAGTGTCCACCAATTTCTTCTGTGATCGTACACTTTTGGTGTAACTCATTTGCATTACTCCGAATGATAAACAAATCTGAATTCCATAGATTAAATTTTGACAACTAATTCTTGCAAGCAAAACATTGATTTTCATACAGCAGCCATATTTGCAGAATCAATACTAAACAAATCTGTACGTAAAGCTAATGGACATAACAACAAAATCAGTGAAAATCCATTCCAGGTAAAAATTCTTGTGTTACTTGGAAATCCCCTCCCCTCAATCTTGTACAATATTCCAAACTTGCGTAAGATCTTTTCTCACTTGTCTGTAGCCTGAGAATTAATTTTCAAGATTTTCTCAATAATTACTCCTTTCACTGTAACTAAATTTCTGAAGACTTTCTTTCTCCAAATCATCTCTATTTTATGAATTCCATGGAAACTACATGGGACCTAGTCCTAACAAAAAGAAGCAATCAGAAGGTGGCAAAGTTTTTCATCTAGCAACGTAGCTGACAGTGTACAGCGAATGAAATCAGTAGAAATATGAACAAAACAGAATATTGGAAAGAATAACTTAGATCCCTGTGGAATATATAGAATTATGGAATGAAGTTTAGAAAGATGGTTACAAATAAAGGGATCTGCTATTAAAAATGAATTGAACATCAGTAAAGCAATGCACAAATTGTTCATGATAAAACAGGATAACTAGAAGAAATGGTACAGTAAATTTGAGTCCTCTGGCATGTAGCAACTGGAATGTTCTATTAACTGGAATTTGTGCCATCAGTGTGCCTCGATCCATTCTCCCCTTATTAACATTTGTTGGGGTCTCTACAGAGTCAGTATCAAAACAAAATAAACACACCAGCCCAAAGCCAAATCAGTCTAAGGTTTATCTTAGATACACTAAGGAGAAAATATTTCTGAATCTGGTCTTGTGTAATCAGGTGACAAGTTCCTGCTCTTTGAAGAGATGAGGAAATCTCACCTGCTTCAGAGATTGGAGGTGCTTAAGTAGTTCAATTTCACTGTCACAGTTTTGCAGAGCTAGAAGTTGATTGGGAGAGAATGCTAGAACCTGGAGACAATCGTGGTCATAACAGGGGGTTGCCAGTCAAAACTGTACATATCATATTTATTGCACACTTTATTTGAAAAATTGAAGATATTATGCTAATTGCATTCATAATTTTCATCTGTACTCTTCACAGCAATATTGATTTTCAATAACTGTGTGTCACGTCTCACTCATTTCATTGTATCATTTACGTTACACAAATCAAGCAACTGCCCATTTACAAACATCTCTGATGAGTCAGCACTACATATTTTCTGAGCACACCGACAATACCAGGTGCCTGAGACAGCACTTTCCAAACCCACGTCCACATTTTCTCAAAGGGCAAGGTCAGCAGATACATAGGAATACCACCAACTGCAAATTCTCCTCCAAGCTGCTCGCAATCCTGACTTTATTGCTGTTCCTTCAGCGTCACTGGTCAAAATGTTGGAACCCTCACCTTGGCATTCAATGGTGTCAAAACCACTGAATCCTTCACTATCCCAGAGGTTACCATTGACCAGGAACTCAACTGGACTCACCACATAAACACAATGGCTACAAGTGCAGTTGGAAGGCTAGGAATATTGCAGCGAGTAACTCACCTTCTGATTCCCCAAAGCCTGTGCACCATCTACAACACACAAGACAAGAGTGTGATGGAATACTCCCCACTTGCCTGAATGGGTGCAGCCCCAATAACATTCAAGAAGCTTGACAACATCCAGGACAAAGCAGCCTGCTTGACTGGTACAACAACCATAAATTATCACTCCCTCCACCACTGATGCTCAGTAGCAGCAAGATGCGTGACAGAGATTCACCAGAGATACTCAGACAACACCTTCCAAACCCACGACCACTTCCATTTGAAGGACAAGGGCAGCAGATACATGGGAACACCACCACCTTTGAGGTCTCCTCCAAGCTACTCACCATCCTGACTTGGAAATATATCACCATTCCTTCACTGTTGCTGGGTCAAAACCCTGGAATTCCCTCCCTGATGGCATTTTAGGTCAACCCACAGCAGGTGGACTGAGGCAGTTCAAGAAAGCTGCTCACCACCACCTTCTTAAGGGCAACTAAGGACAAGCAATAAATGCTAGCTAGCCCAATGAAGACCATATCACAGAATGAAATAAGAAAAAACTGTAACAGTTCAAGAAGGCAGCTCATTACCATCTTTTCATGGACAATTAGGGATGGGCATTAAATGCTGACTGAAACAGCGACACACATATTCCATGAATGATTGAATAAAAACTAAATGATAGTACAAAACGATAAAAGCAAGACCTAAATAGAATCTATATGCGTAGAGATAAAAGAACATAAGACCAAACATACTGGGGTGGTCCACAGGCACACTGCCAATAGAAAGGAGCCGGAGGAAGAAATATCTACATAAGTTAGAAGTAATAAAACACTACAATAAATAATTAGTCTGCTATTAATTGGCCAGCAAAAAGGATAAGGGACTGGATTTCCTACAATGTACACCAGATTCCTTTATAGCCCAGCATGTAAGAAGCCTACACATGAGGATTCATTTCCACATCCCAATTGGGAATGAGCTGCAGCAGATAAAAGAAGCAAGAAGTAAAAGTAGAGGAGTATCTAGGTCTTCATGTGGAAGGAGGTGGTTAGAGAGAGTGGATGAATTTTGGTTACCTTTCAAAATTCTTGAGATTCTGGAACGTGTCCCACGTACTGAAAAGTAGCAATGTAACCCCAATATTTAAGGATGGAGGAAAAGGGTGATTGGAGAACTGTAAACTTCTTCGTTTCATGTCAGTAGTAGTGAAAATGCTAGAATCTATTATAGAAGATGTGATAACTGGACACTTAGAAAAGAATAATAAAACTGAATAGAATCATCATGGATTTGATAAAGGGAAACAATGTTTAACAAACTTGGAGTTTTTTGAGGATGTTAGTTGCAGCATTGATAAAGAAGAACCAAGGAATGTGGGTTGTTTAGAATTTTAGAAGACTTTTCATGGGTCCCAAAAGGCTAGTAATCAAAATTGGAGTGCATGCAATTGGGCAAATTCTGCCAGTACAAATTGAGAATAAGTTGGCAGGTAGAAAGCAGTACAACAGAGAGGACTATATTAAAATCCAAGGATTGCTGCATTTTTTAAAAAGCAACTTACCTGACACTCATTGTATGTGCTGTTACACTTCTGTTTGCTCTAGCAACTGGAGAAGTCTAGCTGCAGTTGAGATGGAGCCAGGGATATATATGAATGGTGCTTTGGCCAGCAACAAGTAGCTGATTGTTTGATGGCATAGTGACCCACTGTTGATGAAAAAGGCTTTCTTCCTGCCAACAACTATGCGATTGGTTCCCAGGTAGCTTAAAAGCTTGTGGGCATGGGTGATTAGTCAGAAGCCTCTGGAAAGGAAGGACCTGTCCTTCTCCCTGCAACTAAAACAAAACCTCAAGCCTTAGGGAAGCCAGTTTTCTTCTTCTCATTGGTTGCTTTAAACTGTGGCTCTTAAACAATAATTCAAAGACTTTATAGTGTGAACTAGTCACCCATTTATCTCCATGCAAGCAAGTGAAAGTACCTGGAAGAGGAAGATCAAGGATCAATAGGTCCTCACATGATGTAAACGATTATTTTAATGAACCCTGTGAACACTGACTACTGAACTAGGTTCCTGTCTTTTCCCTCTGGCCCATGATACCCATGTTTATTTTTGTGTCTGTCTGTACCTCTGTCTGTATAGGATTAGGGAGAGTTTTGCAAGTGGGTTGGCATTTTAACTAATAGTGTTGACCGTTCATTGTTGTTAACCTGTAGCTAGAATCTATTTATTTGTAATAAATAGTAATTCTTGTGAAATACAGAAACCTAGCCCATGCTTTCTATCAATCTGGATATAAAAGACTGATAAATTGGGGAATTTTGCATACTTTTATAAGATCTTTAACTTTGTGGGGACTCCAGGAATAGCACATCTTGATTTCCCAAGCATTACCCACTTGAGGCAACACATTTGGATATGGAGACAAATTCTAATATTTTCAAACTTGCTGGTGACATCAAACTGAGTGGGATCCTAAGTTATGAGGAAGGCACAAGCAGGCGTCAATCCACTTAGACAGGCTAAATGAATACGTTAGGACAAGGACAGATATAATGCAGCATGAGTAAAAGTATGTGAAGTCATTTGCTTTGGTTAAATAGAAGGGGCAGAATATTTCTTTAATGATGAGAGGCTGGGTAATTCAGGTGCCCACAGGGACGTGTGTGTCATTGGGTATGAGCCACTGACAGCTAGCATGCAGGTGCACCAAACAATAAGAAAAACAGTGACCTTCATTTCAAAAGGATTTGTGTAAAGGAGTAAAGATGTTTTGCTGCAGTTCTACAGAGGCTTCGT
The DNA here is from genome assembly GCA_024137785.1 of Ginglymostoma cirratum. NCBI lineage: Eukaryota > Metazoa > Chordata > Chondrichthyes > Orectolobiformes > Ginglymostomatidae > Ginglymostoma > Ginglymostoma cirratum. The sequence continues at coordinate 25,974,604 of JAHRHZ010000069.1, read as the reverse complement.
TAGATCTCATCTGGAGGATTGTGCATAGTGTTGAACCCCTTACCTAAGGAGGGGTGCATTTGCCACAGAGAAAGTGCAATAGAGATTCCCCAAATTAAATGCTGGAATGGTGAGAATCTCTTATGAGGAGAGATTGAGGAGACTGCATTGATATTCCTTAGAATTTCAAAGCTGAAGGGATGACATCATTGAAACTCTTAACATTCTTACAAGGTGGATGTAGTTAAAATGTTTCCCCTTGCTGGTGAGTTTGAAACCACCGAGCATAATGACAGGATAAGGGGCATGCAACTTAGCACTGAAATGAGGAGGAATATCTTCATCCAGGAGGTGGTAAATCTTTGGAATTTTCTACCTCAGAATGCTGTGGAAGCTCAGTCATTCAAGAGATATGGATATAATGCGACTTACCACACCAACGTAGAGGATCACCATAATCTAATAGAATGGTGCAGCAGGTTGATGGGCTACATAGATTTATCCTGCTCCTATATTCGTTCCTATGTTCTTAATGACTACAGAATTATACATTAAAAAAAGGGGCATAAACATGAAGATTACAGTAATAGATTTTGAGGATTTGAAAATAGAAATTGGGAGAATAGAATGAACAATATTGGCAAACAATCAAATACTACATAATGGAAAACATTTAATAACAAGTGTGAAATTTTGTCCAGTAAAATATTTATTTGGCTAAAAAAAGCAAGACTAAGTGACTCAGTAACTCATCATGGATGAATAAAGACATGGAAAGAATTGCAGGCAAGGGACGCAATATCCACTAAGCATGCAAACAATTGGGATGTGTATGATAAAAGAGAATACAAAGAGATTAGGAAGATAGGTCAAAAGAGAATTAGGAGAGTAAAGAAGAACAATAACATTAAATTATTAAGGAAAATAACATAAAATACAATAAAATTTGTGTTATCTGACGTGCACTGGGAACAGGTGGTGGCAGCAAATGAAGAATGACAGTTATCAGGGGAGTTGCAACAACAGCAACGACATCATTGGGAGAGGTGGAAAAGGTGTGCATTGACTTATACAACGAGGCTTCTGAGCATCTCTGGAAGGAAGAATTGATTGTTGTAGATGATCAAAACAGTCTTAGTAGAAAAAGCAATAACTAAATTGTAATTAATGGCAGGAAAAGGAATGGGTGACTTGAAAGCAAATATTGCTCCACACTCATCATGCTGAGTTGCTCCCATGCACTGCTTTCTGGTTGGTTGCAGAGATGCGTTATTTCATTTTGTGAACAGCTCAGCCTCACAGCCTCTTGGCTAAAGAAGGGGAAAGAAAAAAGAAACATAGGAAGACATATCACAGGATGTCATGAAAGTTGAAAATGCATATGGTTTGCAGTCATTAGGGGATAGCAGAAATTCCAGTCAGTGGAGAATTTTGTTTTCTATGGTGGAGGAAAATGCAAATTTTACCGCAGTAAAATAACTTAACAAGCACACCAACACAGACAGGAAACCCCTTGACAATTTAAATAAGATATTCATGACACTAGCTAGATTTTCCAGCTGGTGCACAGGGTACCCATCACTTCAGGAGGCCACATTGAAGCTCTGGAAGCCTTGCAGCAGCAGGCTAGGTAGACATCAGAGACATCAGTCTTCACTCAAAGTGTGAAGCATCGCTCCAAAAACTGACCTCAATACCACAGTGTAAGTTAACTTTGATACTGTTCCCCTCATGTCTAATGGCTCCAAATTTTCCGACCCACTTTTTTTGTCCCAGTTGTGCCTCTGCATACTTCACAATTCAGTAGGGTCTACTTCTAACAGTGGAGCTGCTGATCTTTAAGAATTGGATGGTCTCCTACTAACCATTCAGACTGGGCAACATTCCTAGTTCCCTTAAATTGGTTGGGGTTTGCGAGGCACCACATAGTTGGCTGACTGTTTCAACATGACCTGCAACTCGTTCCAACAGTAGGACTGGGAACAGAGAATGAAAATCCTACCAAGTACAGTTTCTTTTAACCCAGAACTGTAAATCAGTGGAGGTAAGCAATCTGCTGACTTAATGAGGTCAAACAATTTAACAGACCATTATCTCTTGTCTTTCAGGGTACCAATAAAATGTTAGCCCTCTGATACATATACCTGTACAAGTCTTCCCTTAGTGTGTACTGTTGGTTTAAGAACTTATTAACTTTGTATCTGTGCAATATGTGTTGATGTTTACCTTTAATAGAATGACAATAACGCAAACTAGGGTTGTGCATCTTTCTATAGCTGTAACTGGATGCTACTTGAAAGATTGCTTTCAAAATTAAAAAAAAGTAGGGCATGTAGACAGCAGCATATGTTTGGTTGAATAACTATCTGCATACATCTAAGCACACATGATTACTAAATTACTCATGGAGAAACTAAGCACAGCTCTTTAAAATCTTAAACAAAAAAGTTTCAACCCTTACTTAAGCACTTGAACTTACTTAAGAAGCAAAGGAATTGTTTCTCTCTCTGATTCCAAAGGAATTCCTGGTAGTCTAGGAAAATGTCAGAGATGACATTTAAGAGAAGAAAAAAAATTAAATGATGATTTTTGTATGCGTCATCCCTCAATTCCCATTTCATCTTTAAAAATACATAATTTTCACTTTTTGGTAAGAATCTTGCTTTAGTATTAGCATTTTTATTTTAGATTGAGTACAACTAGGACTTATGTGCTTTGTTCTTTCATCAAATGACCCTGAAATTTCAAGTTTTAGGTTTGGAATATGTACATCCCCAAGTCTCTTCATTGATTTGACCTTTCTTTTAGCCAAACTTCAGCCGTTTAACAAAACGGAGGGGATAACTGCACAGATCTCTGGAGACCTGACAGGGCCAAAGATCTGAGGTCCCGACACACTGACTGCATGAGGATTTGCCAGGAAATTTAAAGATTCAGTTGGCAATTCCCTGGTTCCCCAGGACCCTGCTCAAAATAATCTCCCTTTGAGTTACAGTTAGAGGCTTGGGATGGATCTGAATGACTTACCTGAATGGTTACCCACACTGATGGAGATACACTAGGATAAAGACAGTCTTCTTCCACTTAGTATCCAACCAATGACTTTGGAGTGTGTAACTCCATGGAGTGTGCAATATGCCCTCTATAAAATATATAATTATCTTTACCTCTCCTCAGACATCTCCATTTTGAGGCACTCTTAGATTCTCCAGTATCACTCGGAAGCTACCTCCTGTCCTTATGAGGACAGTGAGCCCTGATGCAAGCACTTGGGAGACCACCAGGAACATAACTGCCCAGGGTGGCTTCTGCCAAGTGTGGCTTCAGGACCCCTATTTGGTTCTGATATTACAATTTTGAAGTCCACAATAAAATCCTACGCAGTTCTACAGTTGGGGTCCATAACCCCTTTGTGACATGAAAATTGCAAAATACTTTACTTTTTGAAAAACATATCCCAATCGTATAAATCAATTCAAGAGCAAAATTTTCTTTCAACATGGAACTTGAATTATTTTTCTGAAAACCTTTTCTTGTTCAATCTATGCAATGCTGATTACATAAGAAAATTATAGACGTAAGAGTGAGGTGAGAAATAAGTTGGTATTTACATATGTTGAATCATTCATTCACAACAATAGTCTGAGACCTTTAAATGGTCTTATTCATTCTGTCACAAGATGCAATGCAGTTCTACATTGCAACAGCATCTGAATTGTGTTGGACATCCTTTCTTTTGCATCTTGGGCCATGGTTGTGACTGGCAAGCTGATATTTATGGTGCTTCGAATTGTTGTTCAAAGACCATGGCAGGACCTTTTCTCGGACAACATCAGTGCTTTGCAGCTCTTCTAATGAAACCCGAATGGCTTGCTAAACCAGCTAAGATTAAGAAGCTAATTAAATGTCAATCATATTTGTGTGGCACTGGGATAATAACAAGGCTAGATTGTTTGTTGATGAAATATTTTGTTACACCAAGAATATTTGTAAACCAGAGGGTTTTTATATCAATGCACCACCTATGGGCATTGTTACTGATGCCAGTTTTTCAATTTGTGGTGAGAATATGTGTACAATATCAAGTGTCACAGATTATATAACAAACACTATTAATGAAGTCAAAATGGCTCCAAGCACCAGTTGTTTCCTTTTTTTAATATTATTAAGAGAATGATAAAACTGATTATTTGCTCAGAAAGAAATCAAAAATGGGCAAAGTTGTTATTTTAAATTCAGAGTTTTAGAAGCTATGTTGGGATTAATTACTTCAATTTAGATTGGAAGACTCAAGCGTCTGAGTTTTGCACATAATCTTCATCTACAGGCTTCTCTTGTCCTTTGTTTACGAAAATCAGTCTGATAAATATTTAAATGAAAATAAAACAAAAATAAGCAATTGCAAAAAGAAAGTGTAAATTTCACTTTTGTGAAAATTATCTGTTTCTCAACGAGCTACCCAATAGTTTCTGCCAATGTGAAAAAGGCACATTATTAATACTTTAATACTAGTGTAACACTAATGTAAAGTTGGCCAGGGTCTCATCTTTCACAACTCTGGCTTCACACCATTTCTTAAAAATATTCATTCAGGAGATAAGTCTAGCATTTGTTGCCCATCTTTAATTATTCTTGAACTGAATGGCTTACTAGGCCTATTCAGAGGCAGTTAGGAGTCAACCACATTACTATGTATCTGAAATTCAACGCAGCCCAGACTAGATAAAGATGGCAGACTTCCTTTCATTTTTAACAGTGATCAACGATACTCATGATGTTACTAAGACTAGGTTTCACTTTTAGATGTCTTATTTGAATTCAAATTCCAGCAACCATGGATGAGATTTGAATCCACGTCCTGAGCTCTCGACTATTAGTCCTTTGACATTGCCACCTCATCACTATCTCACAGCATCTCTCTTCATCTGCACTGTAACTTAAATCATTGCAAAGTGGAGCTGCCCAGAACCTAGTCTGGCACCACTTTGGATTCACACTGTGCAGGTAATTTATATTCAAAGCAAAGCTAAAGTAGTCTTCACGCACTTCATTAAGCTTGTCGTATAATCTTTAGAATGCCATCAAAGAGGCTACTGCCCCATTGACTCAGTTCACATTAAAATTTAACCAGCTGTTGAAAGTCAAAGAATAATATGAGATTGGCAAAGTAACTCAGGCCTGCTTCTTCATGTGGCTCTGTAAGAAATAATTGCAGTTGAATGGTGGCCATGCAGTTTGAGCTCTTTATTATATATGCAAAAAATAATGAATATAATCCCTTGGATAGAATTGTTTCACTTCAAGAAGTTCATAACCTAAATTAGTTTCACTGAAATCTGCAACAGCTGAGACAATGTTCCCAGTACTTCATGCATCAAAATGTCACATTAGAAGAAACACAGTTATCCACTGTTCAAGTATCATGTTAAGTGTTATCATCATATTTCTACTTATATACTTGACATAGTCTCAATTTACACTGTCATTTAATGGGTCATTCAGGATAGGTCATACTAATCAAAGGTTGTGTTCATTATAATTCAAAGGTAGCGATATCCAGCTTAACAAATATGAATAAGGCCTTTAACTTCATTGGGAAAATAGCACATTGATTCATACCGCAAGACAATTAGTCAATTCAAGGTCTTATCTTTAAAAGAACAGAGTGCATCCATTATGTAGTTGCTGTGATAAATACTGCAAAATCCAGATATTTAAATAAGGAGCTAAAATTACTGTCCTTTGTTGCATTTATTCATTTCACATATGCACTTAATTAGATAAGTGTCAAGCAAAAGAAAAATGTCACTCATTCATGAATAAAATAATGAATTAACATGTTTTGTACCCACAAAACATTATGACATGAGTTAATCAATTGCTTTTTCAACTTGTTGAACCACTTCACTGATTTATTTTTAGTTTATTAACAACAGTTCTATTTAGTATTGCTAACTCTCATTCTCCTAGACGCTTATTGTTTCCAGTTACGTGAATAAATGAAATACTTCTAACACAATTTGCATGTACAGCATCAATAGAGTTAAAAATAAGTAAAATTTATGACTGCCAAAAACTTTCGGACAATTGGCTGATAATATGTTAAGTTAACTGAAATGATCAAGTAGTTTACAATCACTGATATTTTACAGTCACAAGATACTATTTAACTATTCACACGATATAATACTTCACAAAATGGGGCCTTGAAGTCATGGAAGCATTTAGTTTGGTTTGTAGTCTGTCCCAGTCACTGATTTTATTGATAAAGGATCAAGAAACATTTTCATTTAAAATTGTCATCCTTATTTTCAAATCTCTCCAGCCTCACAGCCTTCCAAGATATCTACATTCCCTTAATTCTGGCCTGTCAAATGTCCTTGATTGTAATTGCTCTAATACAGACTTGTCTTCTGTGCCTAATCCCTAAACTCTGGAAATACCTCCCATCAACCCTCCACTCCTCTATCTTATTTCCTCCTTTATAATACAACTTAAAAATTACCTCTTGACCAAGCTTTTGACCATTTGACCTGTTATCTCTTCATGTTATTCAATGTCGTGCTTAGTTTTACTTGGCTTATGAACCATCTTTGGACACTACGTTATGTTAAAGGAGCTCAGTAAACTTATGTTGTTGCGCCAGTTAGAATTGGACTGGTCACTGGTAACTAGACTTGAAACAGATGTCATCAAACTTGTTGACTCCCTCCAGCAATTTCGATTTTAATTACTTGACTCTATAAGTTTTGTGACTCAGGTTAAATTATCGTCTGTCCCTGCAATGCAGTTTATCAGAATACATCACTAGTCACCAAGTAATCTTCTCAATGTTGGCTGGCAGAAAAATATTACTTCATGAGACTATGGTTCAGGCTAAATCACTAGACAAGTTTGCTGAAAATTAACTAGGTTAAATAACAGTATTAACCATATACAACAATAATTACAAACTTTTATAAATATGAATGCACAATCTGTTGTTTCTGGCTACAAAGAGTCTTCAAAAAATAACTGCACTGTCCCTTAGAAACCTGACTGAAGTGTTCAATATCAGTAACAATTAATCCTGTAATCTTAAAAGGAAATTCTACGGATGCTTGTCAGATATTGATGTTTGAACTGAACAGAATGACTTGTCCGACTAGTCTAGCTGGAACACTTTGATCAAGCTGTGATTAAAGTAAGGTTACTTGTTTAGACAGCTGTCAGGGATATGCTGGACAGATACTAATGACTCTTCTCTCAGCATATTTTAGCATTATAAACTTCCTCTTACTTTATTGGAGCAAACATGAAACTATTGGGTACAAATTGGGCCTTGTTGTGCCTCTTTTGCATGCGTGAAATGGGTACCATTTGTTGATCACTGACCTGTGTATCAAAAGTTCATTAAAAATGTGTGACCCAAGATTGGGTTGGGCCACTTTTCAGGCAACCCAGTAGACACCTAAACACAGCGTCAAATGAGGACTCAATATTTCTTTTTAGGTCCACATATAGAAATTGAGCAACAGTGAGTGGCTCAGATGTTGTGTCTCCTCTGCTTGGGATTCTTTAATGGTAGTGGCAGTCAATTGGAAGTAGGTATTTTAAACTGAAAAAAAAATATGGATCTAGAAGAATTAAGATTGTTCCCCCAGCTTCACAGTTCATGGCAAGGCCTCTTCAGATGGGTACGGTGGAGGCATGACAGGTGAAAGGTCAAAAAAAACCTCTAGGTCCAATTTCATGCCTGTCTGCAATTTCCACTTGTGGCATTACCACTTTTTAGAACAAAATTAGCCCTATTGATTTTCTGTTCCAATAATTGTGGCACATAAGACCCTAACATATATTTTTAACCCCACCCTGAAAAGTCAACTATCAAAAAACAATTCGAACTTTGCTCGGAATGTAATTCAAAAACAAAAGGAATAAAATAATATTTCATGGACAGAAATACTTCATTTAAGTAACTTTGGAATGAATTGGGTGGAAAATCGATCGTATTGTATCTTGTATACTCACCCAGTTTTCATTTCCATTTATGTTAATGGTGAAGTAAATTGAGTCCAGTTTATAATGAGTGGCTCATCCCTAACTGCCAATTTTCATTCCAGTGATGAATGTTAAAACTTTCCGTAATGGCCTGAAACTGCCATGCAGCAGTCTGAACTGGGGTTAAAGTTGAAAATTCCAATGGGTACTTAACAGCATCCGGAACCCTCCAAAAAAGTTCCTAACTGAGTTAGAGTCAGAGACTTTGGAGGATCCCAACATAACTTGGTCAGCCAAAAAAAATTAAAGAAACTAAAACACGTTCAAACTCCTGGCTAACTATAAAACTGATACTCCCCCACCCCCAAGTCATCACTGACCCATCTGACTAATATCCACCCCTGATCCCCCATGTGCACACAATTCCTACCCTGATTTGACTCCCATGGACATCTGCTAGGCACACTATGACCTCACCCCACCCTAACAGCATCCCCAACCTGGACCTAGACTTGTCACAGCCCGTCTGAACCTACAACATAAGCCCCGACCCCACCTAACCTCTGGACTCAACCTGACGCCTCCCACTGACCTGTAACTCCTCCACCACACAACTCCTTTCCCTATTACCTGCACTTTGGATGCAACAGCACCCTCCTTGACTGCCCCGCCACCGACCATGGATTTGACTCCTCCACTGCTGACTACCCTCTACAGTCTAGACATGACCACCAGCCCCAAACTACCGTTGTACTAAATCCCTAGGACCTTAATACTCCTCGACTCCTTCCTTCCTGAATCCTCATGTCCTGACCCAACTAACCAACCCCTTGGCCAAATGCGACCCAAAACAACATTTGATTTGATTTGATTTGATTTATTGTAGTCACACGTACCTAAGTAAAATGAAAAGCTTTGTTTTGTGAGAAGTACAGGCAGATCATAGCGAACAAGGACACACAAATCATAGCGTGCCTATTCAGAGCAAGGCATACAAGGTTACAGCTGCACAGGAAGTGTGCAAAGCAAGATCAACATGAGCAAGATCAACATTATTTGAAGTTAGAGAGGTCCATTCAGCAGTAATGGCAGGGAAGAAGCTGTTCTTGAATGTGTGTGTTCAAGCTTGTATATCCTCTGCCTATCAGAAGAGGTTGGAAAAGAGCGTTACCAGGGTAGGAGGGGTCTTTGATGTTGGTAGAATTTCTGTGGCAATGAGAAGTGTAAATAGAGTCCATGGACGGGAGGTTGGTCTGGGCTGTGCACACAATTTTCTGAACCCCATCCCCCAACATCCCCCAACTGCCCTTTGACTTGACCAGCCTGACATACTCAGAGGCACCATCCACTTACCTGCCACGGTATCACCTCATCTACCTGATTCCTCTACCTCTCACCCATCTGGTACCTTAAAACCTACCTATTTATGACACTCTATCACCATCCCACCCTATCCTTAAATTAGATACCCCACTTTTCCCAGCATCTGTCAAAGAGGCTTGAATATTTAAACTACAGAATGCATTCCCTAGTTCTGAAAAAAGGTGCACGGTTTCAGCACCATCTCAATTGCTGGTTGTATGGATTCCTAGACTTGACTTGGCAGATAATTGGGCCAGAAATGGGGATTCTGATACAACTCAACTCAAACCTTTTGGTCAAACATCATATCTTATTTCATAAGGGCTCTTGGAGAAATTCTGTTATTACAGAGCACTTTGGCATTCCTGTTATTTTTATTTTTATATTTGCACTATTTATGTTTGTTCCATATTGGATTCCAATATTTGGTTCAAAAGCAGTGATCAGATTTCCACTACTTTATACATAAACAAGGTTTTCTAAATCTCATTTTGGCTATAGTTGCTAGACAGATATAGGTAACACAGAATATTAAATAACCTCTAAGCCCATTTCTCAAACAGATGATTCAAACCTTTTAGAATATTGACTTCTAAGGGATAAAACAGTGATGCTCCTTCAAAATTCAAATAGATCATAATTCTTTCATGGATCCTGCTGTGGTGACACTGATATTTCCCCGTGGCATTTCATTTTCATTCACATTCTAACACTTGTCATTTCAAAGGAACTTCCTGGCAATCCTAAGCACTAGTTTAAATCTAATGCCCAAAAGAAAACGGAGTCCGAGAGCTCCAAAGTCATATGTCAAATAAAGGCTACGGGGCCATCAGGTTCACTTTATTCTTACCTGTACTGCTCTAGTATTTGTTATTCATGCCTTCATTATTTATAATGAACTTTAAGCATTCATTCTTGTATCACAAGGATAGAGTATGGGATTGGTGTGTTCAAATAAATAACTGCATCAACGTTAACAGTAAAATTTCATTTTTTAAAAAACATTGAACATTCTACACTGTTACTGCAATTCACAATCAGACCAATCCAAAGCAAAATAAAACATTTATTCATGTTTGAGAACTGAAAGACACAGGGGACAGTGGGCCAATAATGGGACACAAACATGCTATAATTATAGAACAGTGCAACTATAAATCAATGTGCAAAAAATCAATTTCTTGAAGTGGAACTGTGATTTCAAATAAGTGCAAAAATCTAGTTTCCTTAGAATATTTAAAGCAATGCCCAAAATGTGCACCAAAAAAAACAACAGGCCTTAGGCAATGATCAGGAAAGTAGGATTTGTTGGGTTCTGAGGAATAACATCAATGTAGATTTGCTGGGCCAATTGGTCAAAGTCTGTGCTGTAATATATTAAAATTTTACTTTGGAACAAGAGACAAGATTTCCATTCTGGGGTCATTAACCTGACTTTGGACACAGTTAAAGGCCCCAACCCCTTCCATCTTCCGGAAATGTCCATTTCAACTTTTAAAGTGATTTTAATTTTATATTAAGTGTGTGCACCTCAAATGAGTTATGATATCAAATGAGTTAGAATATCCTGTAGTGATAGTTTTGTAGGCATTATATATCAGAATAAAGTCACCTTGCCAAAAATGAATAGATAGATCAATTCATTAAATCTATGGTTCTTGCTGGACTATTTGGGTTAGACGTAAGATAACAAGACTGTTGCACCACAGGTTCTTTGATCTGTTATCTCATTACTCCCAAATATCCACAGAGAGTGTAAGATGAGTTTGCCCATTAATAAATTGAAATTAAATCTAGTGTAACATTCAGTTCATTGTGGCCAGGATTAAGCTGTGTCTCTTCTTTGATACCTGCAGTACACCAAGGAACCCTCCATAATTAATGGAGCACCTATAGAATAAGTGGCTTTGTAAACAATGTTTTCCGAGAACAACTTGCTCTTATACACTCAGTGCTTTTGCTAAGGCACTTCACAAGTATGATTATCAAACAAAATCTTACTCTGATGTGAGGGATGATGTGAACACTGGCCAACTGTGGTGCACTCCACTAACTGACTTGAAAACACAGCTAGAACTGACGGGTGACTAGCCCCCAACTGAACTCTGTGCAGCTCGTCTGATTTAGCAGTAATACCCTGTCTGCATTGGACCTGCAGGACGGACTTTGGCTCCCTCCCTAGATTTTAATGACTTAGAATTCCCAACACTGATAACCCTAGTTCCTGGACTAAAATCAGACTGTACTCTGAAGGAGGGTAATACCCAAAACATTGACTTCTACTTTCCTCCAGATGCTGCCTGGCTTGCTGTGTTCTTCCAGCCTCCCGTTTGTCGACCTTGGATTCCAGCATCTGCAGTTTTTTTGTCTCAGTACCCTTCACCTAATGTGCTGGTACCCCCTGACTGAAGACAGTCCCCTTGACTTGACTGAAGACTAATCTCATCAGAGTTCTGAGGAAGGGTCACTCAACCTGAAACATTAACTTTGATTTCTCTCCACAGATGCTGCCAGACCTATGAAGCTTTTCGAGAAATTTCTATTTTTGTTTCTAATCTCCTTAGACTTTGAGAGAGCATTGGTTGAAGCACATTCAGTAGATAGACTGCAGATTTGAAGAAAATAGCTCACCATCATCTTCTCAAGATCAGCTAGGATGAGCATTAAATGTGTACAAAATAGTGTGTTTGCCACACAAGCTGTGGTGCATGCAGCTTGGTGCCATAAAGTGACATGTCCACCCCATTGACAGATCACTACTGATATATCAGAATTCAAATGTGTTAACAACTTTTAATATAACTCCATAAATCATGTTTATTAATCCATTACCCCACTAATTCGTGGTTATAACACTACCTGCAGATTTCCATGTACTAGCCAGCCCCCATTCAAACTAATTCAGGGGCTCGCTACCGTATCAGATTACAACCACTTCAATGTGCGGTTACACCCCCCTTGAAAGTGCACTCACGCATAACGTGCTACTTAAACAAGACCGACATTCCATTCAAAGGTGCAGTCAGGCGCGACGGCTAACAAAACTGCACAGACACCACAGAATGGAATCTTTTTGTACCCCGACACCAAAAACAGTGTTGTTTGATATTAAAATCCAACTGAATAGCTGCTATTACCAAGTTGTTTATCTTCTACCTCCAGCTACAGCAGCTCCAATTATCAGTCAAAAGGTGATAATTGAATAGCCCTGCGGACTTTTCCTGCGTATTATGTAGCTAAGTACTTGTCCCAAGTTTTTATTCAACATGTATATAAAACTTTACCCCACTAATAGAACTAACAAACGCTACGCAGTGTACGTAAGCATCCGTTAACTTACTAATAAAACTAACTAATTAAACTAACTCCTTTTGAATTATGCAAGACACTCTAATTTCATTAAAATAACCATTAACACTCAACAATAACCGGTAACATTTAGCACATGTTTAAACCATCTCCAATTTCCTGCAAAACAGTTTTTGTACAATATCTACTGCTTAACACTCAACTGTTAGAATGTTAATGTATGCTTGAATTCTGTATGAAATGGCTGCTTTTGAGCTATGATTTTGGGGAATTCTATTTCGCCTTACACCGTGCTGTTGTGAAGGTGCAATAAAGAAGCTATTTTTGGGACTCACTGATCCTGTTTGTCTGGTTCTTTGAACGCGATCTCACACTACTATCAAACATGACCAACTGCCTGGCTCTCTGTCTGTACTCAGAGAAAAAGCAAGACAGAAGCATAGTAAGTCCGTAACTTCTAAATTATGTGATATTCCACAAAAAGGCAAGGCAAGACAGAGACGCTGTGACTATCCAAGCTACAAGTCCTGAGATGTACCTTGTTCCGATGCAGGAGATGAATTCCTGTCCCCGTGCACAAAGCAGCCTGTCAGCAGCATTGCAACGTAATGTATCAGTGGGCTCCAAAGTACAGCACTGAAGTGGTGAACTGTATTCTGAGTTAATTTGAAGTGTGTCATGAAGGTGTGGTGGGGCTAGTCTGTGTCCAAGGCCAAACTCTGTGGACCAGGTTGAATACAATTGCTGCTCATGGAGTGTACCCCAAGATGTTGGGGAATACTAGTCAAGTTGGTGGCCTAGAGGTACCCATGCTGACAGATCAAGAACTGTCACCATCTAGTTTCTCTCCACTGATTTGGAGAATGAGAAATTGCGTTGAGGTGAGATTAAGTAGTACTGAGAGGTAATTGCATGCAAATAGCCCTCTCATTGCCCACCAGTGATATTTGCATTTCTGTTCAAGCTTTGGGTGAAAAATAGAGCAATTATTTTCTCAATGATGAGTATTTTTATGTTTCCATTCTTACCATATTTTCTCCGCTGATGTGCTGTTCAGGGACTGGGAAAATCCAGCCAGTTATAACTGCAGGGGTACAAAAAAAATGTCATGCCAGGGAAATCAAAAATTCCAACCTCTTCACATGCATCTCACGTATATTATTACAACGATGCTTTATACTCAACATTGCTTGGATGATATGTTTTGAAGGATTGTAGAAAAAAGAAGCTATTTCATGTTTTGTGGACATGCTTGGAGTAGTTTCTTAAAAAGAGGGCATTGAAACTTCATGTGGACATTGGTGATTCTTTTAAAAAATAATGCTTCTTAGAAATCACATGACTGGTGACAGCTACTTGCTTTGCTGTATACCCTGCTGCTTCTTTTCCAACAGTGACTGACTTGGTACAGGTTTTTGTTTTATCTAGCTGAATTGGAGGAAATCTTGCTAAGTACAAGCTGAACTACAGAGAAGGCTGCTAAGTACAAGCTGAGTTGAAGGAAAGCTTGCTGATAAACAAGTTTCTCAGTTAATCACACTCATTTCTGAAGAGAAATCATCAATGTATTTCAGCATGGGCAAATAAGACCATAAGACACAGGAGTGGAAGTAAGGCCATTTGGCCCATCGAGTCCACTCCGCCATTTAATCATGGCTGATGGGCATTTCAACTCCACTTACCCGCACTCTCCCCATAGCCCTTGATTCCTTACAAGATCAAGAATTTATCAATCTCTGCCTTGAAGACATTCAACGTCCCGGCCTCCACTGCGCTCCGTGGCAATGAATTCCACAGGCCCACCACTCTCTGGCTGAAGAAATGTCTCCTCATTTCCGTTCCAAATTGACCCCCTCTAATTCTAAGGCTGTGCCCACGGGTCCTAGTATCCCCACCTAAAGGAAACAACTTTCCAGCGTCTACCCTTTCTAAGCCATGCATTATCTTGTAAGTTTCTATTAGATCTCCCCCCCCAACCTTCTAAACTCTAATGAATACCATCCCAGGATCCTCAGCCATTCATCGTATGTTAGGCCTACCATTCCAGGGATCATCCGTGTGAATCTCCGCTGGACACGCTCCAGTGCCAGTATGTCCTTCCCGAGGTGTGGGGCCCAAAATTGGATACAGTATTCTAAATGGGGCCTAACTAGAGCTTTATAAAGTCTCAGAAGCACATCGCTGCTTTTATATTCCAACCCTCTTGAGATAAATGACAACATTCCATTCACTTTCTTAATCACAGACTCAACCTGCAAGTTAACGTTTAGAGAATCCTGGACTAGCACTCCCAGATCCCGTTGTACTTCGGCTTTATGAATTTTCTCACCGTTCAGAAAATAGTCCATGCCTGTATTCTTTTTTCCAAGGTGCAAGACCTCGCATTTGCTCACGTTGAATTTCATCAGCCATTTCCTGGACCACTCTCCTAAACTATCTAAATCATTCTGCAGCCTCCCCACCTCCTCCATACTACCTGCCTGTCCACCCAACTTCATATCATCGGCAAGCTTTTCCAGAATGCCTCCAGTCCCTTCATCCAGATCATTAATATATAAAGTGAACAGCTGCGGCCCCAACACTGAACCCTGCGGGACACCACTTGTCACCGGCTGAACCCTGCGGGACACCACTTGTCAAATGTGGCTGAAAGAATAGATCAAGACTGTGTTTTCCAGAAAGACCTGTGGCTACAAGACTTCAGAGACAACTGTTCTACATTAGTAAATTGATCACTTGTGCCAGAACAATCAGACCTCCAGACTTTGGAACAACCAACACTTTATCCTTTTGTTCGCAAAAGGACCCATTTGCCGCAGTGGTTTTATTTTCAGAAAGATAAATCTCTTTACAGAAATCCATTTATTTTTCTATTTTACATGATGAGTGGTGTGTGTGTATTTGCATGAGACATTTGGGTTATTCAGAGGGAAAATAATTTTTACTTCTATATTACCGGTGGTATATATGTTATCCATTCTTCTGTCTTTTATTAATTATGTTTTGTTTCTCTAATAAACTCATATTTATGTTTGTTAAGCAAACTGGTTGATAGATTTTGTTTTGTTTAAAACTGGATGGAGATAAGGTAATTAATTTATTTAACTTTGTAATGGGAAATATATTTCATTTTTTCTTTAGAGATCAGTCCAACCTGAAAGTTGTGTTAGATACCCTTTCCTAAAATTACAAAAATCTGCTTGACATCATGTTACTGAAAAAAACTTGCCTCAGTATGTGGCAGATAATACAATTTTGTTGTAAAACTCCCTGATTCATTATATGTTATTCTTTTCATCATTATGTTTCCTATTTCACACACAACAAACAAATCTAATTCAATGCTGTTCCAAAACCCCAGTAATCCTGACAATGATTCCCATCATAGTAATGCGGAGTTGAAGAACATATGATTTGGCATAAATTCTTACACATTCAATCTCACCACATCAGTTGAAAATTAAGCATTGTTATTTCTAATAATGGAATGGTGATCATTCCTTTCAGGTTCCCAGATGTGTGAATCTGGAACAGTGTGTTATGAAGTGAGATGACTCCCTGGTTACTGTGATCTGACACATCTTTCACCTGGGATTTTCACTGGTGAAAAATTGCATAAAAGATATTTATCTGAGTAGCTAATTCATGGGTAATCCAAAAGTCTTCAGTTCAAATCCTAGCATTTTGTTGTGAGACTGATTTCAAAAAGTATGTTAATCGGGGGCAAACACCAGAAAGATAAAAGTAGATGAATTGTTTTAATACCAACTGCATCAATCCTTTAACGAGGCAAAGTCATTGGGTGTAAACCAGTTACTTTCCCCAGACTGGCCTATATGTGACCATCATTCCATACTGTTCAGTTGACTCATTGTAGCAAAGTACATCAAGCGGTTGTAAAAATGACCATCATTAAGAAAGGCCACAACACAAGTTATCATGGCAACTAGGGTATGGGCAATAAATGTGGGGAGAAAAACAAACAAAGTGACATTGGTAAATACAGGCTGAATTTTATGTTCACCTCCCCACTGTGAGCCGATGTTACAATTCAGCATCATGAACTCCAACAGTTGATCAGTGCAAGTCTCACTTGGCTTATTTAAAATATCAGTTCATGAGGGAGTTGTATTTGAATCACAGTGAAAAACCAGCCATCTGAATGCAAATGCAGCTTAACGTCAAGAGTATGTTCATACTCCATATTATATTCAGTCAAAGCTAAGTAATATTCCACCATTTCTTGCTTTCATTCTCCACCCAGGAACGCTTTTGATCCACCCTCTAATTGTGTAATAATTACAGCCCCTATTTTCACTTACGTTTCGAGTTCCAGATGGATCTATAAATTCTTTGTGGATCAGCCCATGATAACATGTCATTATATTTTGTAGGCAAATTGCTATGTATGCAGCAATGTCAAATACCTTAAGATTGAACTGATTCCAAGGTGATAAGATCATGCAATTCAGGCTAAAAAATCCAAAGCCACAGTCTTAAAATAATAAGGACATTTTGGAAATTGAGCTTTTAATATTGTATTGGAATTTAGGTGCATTTGAAATGACAGCCAATAATTTGGATATTTAGGCCTAGGTTTTACAATAAGAATAAAATTCAACACAAGCAATACTTTAAGTTACTAAAGACTAAAGTAGACAGCAAATTCTGTGACTGTACATGCATAGTTAAATCAGAAAGTTTCAGTTCGAGTTCAGTTTTGCAGTCCTCTAGAAGCTTTATTATGTTGATATCTTATATACCAATTGTTGGTGTTGCTGTTGTAAGGTAGGCTACTAAAGTAAACTTTCCCAAGGCTCATTGCTAGAGCACTTGCTGGGAATGCAACATTGAAAACTAATGGGATGGCATAGGGTTGTGGTACTAATAATAAACAACACTGAACTCCCAGCAAAAATTTGTGGCTTGTCTATTCCAGTGTGTAAATTTAAATGCCATGCAAAGTCTTCACTGAAGACACACAACTTTGCTGGCACTGAAAATTAATTCTTGCTTTTGTCTTCTGAAAAATAATTGTAATTATTTTTGATTACTACTTTGATGCTGAAAAGTACTAAACTAAAACTGGGAGAAAATGTTCAAACTTTTTGCGTTAACTGTTGGAACTGCTGTGCAATTTCTGGCATTGAGTCAATCTGACATCAATATTTGTTATAACAAGCATGGGGCTGGATGAACACAGCAGGTCAAGCAGCATCATAGGAGCAGGAAAACTTGACGTTTCGGGCCTAAACCCTTCATCAGAAATGGGGTAGGGGAAGAGGGTTCTGAAATAAATAGGGAGAGAGAGGGAGGCGGATAGAGGATGGATAGAGGAGAGGATAGGTGGAGAGGAGGCAGACAAGTCGAAGAGGCGGGGATGGAGCCAGTAAAGGTGAGTGTAGGTAGGGGGGTAGGGAGGAGATAGGTCAGTCCAGGGAGGACGGACAGGACAAGAGGGCGGGATGATGAATCAATATTTGTTAGCTGTTTTAGGAAAGGGTATTAACTGCTAATGCTCTGTTTTAGTGTACTTAAAAGTAAAAGTTTCTTGCTCTGATTAAAGAGTGAGTGTAATTTTCTTTGACAATTGATGTAATCCCAAATGTAAACGTTGACATAATAACTGTAATGTTGACTATTTTCTTTGGCTGAAATATTTTTGAATTTTGAGGCGGTTAAAATATGCAGGTCTGTCTGTACCGCTGTATTCTTACAGAAAGTGCTAGATACTTTTTAAAAGTTCTTCGAAACATGTTCATTATCTCTGCTTTGACTCTAAATTACATGAAAAAAAACTGTGATCACATTATTAGAGTCATGTTATTAGAGCCATTGCATAAAAAATTAATATTTTAAACACTTTATTTGAAAGTAGGCCCAGCTTTCAGTATTTGTATGTGTAATATTTATACAATAGGTTCAGATATCAAGCTGAATTTTACCAAAAATCAGCTAAGTGTCAATGTTATGGAGTTTCAAAGAGAATTTCTTCCTGTGAGCCTGCATGTTCTCAGGCAGTTCTCTGCTGCTCACAGAATTATGTATGCATCACATCACTTTGGCCTCTCTCTTGCACTTTCTTGAGATCACCAGTGATAGAAGTAATTGAAATAACTCCACAGAAGCCGGTATTCCGTCACCAAGTCACCCTTTATTTCCACGTGGAGAATCCTTGACACTGATCCAGCTCCCGTACAGCCAGGTCTCAGAATGAACAAGGTATCTGACACACTTGTACTAATCGGAGAGCAAGGGCTCCCTGACTGAATGAGACTAACTGCTCCAATCTGGGAACTCATATTCTGTGAGGTCCACCTGGGCTGACCTCATTACAATCATAGATGAAATGGGTGAAACTTAATTCTAAGTAAGCCATCACATTAAAATGTATGTTCATTTTGCATCATCCGCTCCGAGTAACAGTCATTGTAGCTGCAACTACAAGAATGAAGGTAGAAAGGTCACCCATCCTGAGTTCCACACAATGTTCTAACACTGTCAGACCATTACCTTTCCTTTCCATATCGTGTATATTAGCATCAAACTTAGTAATGATTGAATGCGGGAGCACTGGATGTTGTGAAGGCTTCTGTCAGTTTGTAATCTTAATTTTTATTAAGCAACGAGAAAAGTATAGAATGATCAAACCAGTAAACTGAGTTTGCTGTTGGGATTACACGGGGTTGCTGGCCTTTCTAACATCAAAACAATAACAGTGAGTGAAAGATGGCTTCACTCAAACTGAGTTCCATAGAACAAGGTTTATAAGAAGACCTGCCATGTTTTGGGCCAATACTGAATGGAGGATGCTAAAGGTGCTGTTTTGTCTGAAGGACATTCTCATGTTCCAACACAGTACAATGTCCAGTAATCTCCAACACAGATATCCCCTTTCTGTACAACAGTCCGAATGTAACTGCAAGTCAAGAAGATCTTCAGGTGTTCAACAACAATATGTTATTAAGCATGGTGAGCAGCCAATCACAATGAAGTATTCTAACAGCGTGCAAACTAGAAAGTAAATATACTGTTCACTTATAAATTTCATTTTACAGAGAGCAAAGTAAATTTTTCTAGCTTACACATTAGAATAACATCAGAGACATCAATTTATGAATTTCTGCATTTAATTGTGCAGAATCAAGGATCTAGATTTTTACTCTCAAAGCAGACCCCATGAGTCGGGCCCCATATCAATGCATGGCTCCACATTCTGCACAGCGCTCATTCTTGTTATTTTCCTGGTTGAATGTGGTGAGGGGTTGAAGTCAGGGCAGCCATTGTGGAAGTAAGCCAAGGGCAAGAACAGAGGAGGGTGACAGATGCTGATGGACAGATAAGAAGTATTCACTGGAACATTAGCCAAATTCTACAAATGCGTCCAAGACATCCTAGCCACCACCTTCACTCTCCATACATTCTAGCCAATATCCATACCTCCATTTCTTCTCATTTCCCTCTATATCACCCATGCCCTCTCACCAAGTACTATGGTTAGAACTCGAGTACAATAATGATAATTAGAGGTTTTTCTAGAAGTAATGATAAATAAACAATTACTCATTCAAAATTAACTTGTAAAAAGCCTCCTCCTCTTAGGAGCTCATAAAACTGTCAAACACATAGCTATTCAGACTCTTCATGAAAGAAATTCGCTTCATTTAAATGCTCATACACCTGGCAAAATAAATCAAAAGCAATTCGATAACCCCTTCAAAACACTTCAATAATATTAAAGGCTCATAAAACTCCCAAAAAAATTACATTGTTCTTCAAAGCTGTGTAACTAATTCCTTTGAACAAATTTCATGAGTAGATTCTGAAGCTCAGCCAAACTTTCATGATGTGGTTCAATTGAATACTATTGCTTAAACAATCCCTTCAGAACTCAATACAATGTTGTCTTTAAAATTGCCTGAACACATGGCCATCTGAGTATTTTCAACTGAAAGGCTGAACTGATGAACGTCTGATCAAAGATCAAGTATTTGCTCAGCTATTTCAAAAGCTCAACAGATTTGTGGACTTTAAACAAATGCAAATCAAAGCACAAAGTCCAGATGACAGATTAACAGCTGATTCTTAACACTGATTAATGCAGAAGAACCCTTTATTTTCTGGACAAAGTGCTCCAAGGCAACTGAACACTTACATAATGCTGGGTAATGTAATGATCACTCACCTTTCAAGGATAGAGACCTGTTATCAATCACTGTATGAGAGATATACATACCATCACACACTGGTACATTATGACATCTGAAACTAGTAAGACTGTTCGAATTTATATTAAAAGCTCCTGATTCTAGACTAGGCTCTGAGATGCTGTTAAACACATTCACAAAACAGTTACCAATTGCATAAAAAAAAGAGGGATGGCCCTAAAAGATGTAGGCAAGTATGAAATTGGTGCAACAAGGCTCACTACCCAGGGGCACAAAAAAACAAATCCTGTCTGTGTGATTTATTTGAGTTAATCTCATTGGGAGTCACAAGATGGCCGGACCAAGCAAGGATAGCAGATTTTATTCCCTAAAGGACATTAGTGAATTAACTAGATTTTTACAACAATTGATCATGGTTACATGGCTGGCATTAGACAAGATTTTAATTTCAGAACTTCACCATCTTCCACAATAAGATTTGAACCCATGTCCCCAGAATATTAGCCTGAAGTTCTGTATTACTAGTCCAGTGGAATTAGCATTATGCCACTGCCTTCCCAAGGTGGATAATGAATGGTGGAAGGAATCCTGGATCTGAGCACTGCCTATAATTTGTGAATTTTGCTTCTCCTCCAAAACAGATAAGGGCATGAAAATTCAACCCCAGAGGCAGTTGCCATTTTTACTGGATTAATGACAATGTCATTATGACAGCAAAACAAGGGCTAACAAATTATTTTAACATTCTGAACAAGAACATCCATCACAAGGGCCACAACTATATACGATTCTGTTAGTTATCGTTAATAGTACAAATCTTTGATTCCAATTTGATACCATCAGCTTTTCATTCTCCTTTAAAAATATACAACAATGATCCAAAGAAATGTACATTGAATAAATAAACTAAAATAAATCATTGGTTATAATACAGATCTCCTTTGAATGCTTAAAATAAGGGAAATTATAGTTCTAGTGCACTTGCATACAGAAAAAGCTGGTAAATAATATGTGGAAAAATGTATTCCACATGTTTATTGTAACAATTGTTTTTGAAAGGCATTTATAAAAGTGAAATTAGAAATTAGAACAGACAATATCCCATCTTTCATTTCCATAATTTTTCATAATTTAATCACAATAAAGGAACAAATAGCATCAAATATAAAATGGCAGTAGGATAAAAGAATATTATAAGTTAACTGTGGTATTTTGATAAAAATATTTAGTTTATTATGTGGCTCACTAATCTTTTAATGACAGCAATGTAGTTACTGATAGAGATTGAATTTAAATGAATTTTCCACTACAGCTGCTTCTGTGGATATTCTGTTTCTTCTAGACAGCGTTTCAACTCTGCTTGAAGCAATATGAAATAGCATAGATGAAAGAATGAACTTGTATGAATATAGCATTTTTACCAATATTCTCCAAGCATCCTAAAGAATCATTTCTTGAAGTGCTGCAATTGTTGTTTAGTAGGCAAATGGAAACCAATTTCACACATCAAGATTCTTCAAGCAGCAATGAGATCATAAATCATAATTTTTGATAATGGTGTTGCTGGCTAGGACATCAGGAGAACTCTTTTCTCTTGTTCACATAAAACCATGAGATTTTCAGCATTAAGTTCAACTTACAGGATCTATGTTTAGTATTTCATCTGTAAGAAGGCATCAAGTTTTCAGTACAACACTGAAATTCAGCCTAAATTACATGACCAATGTAGTGAATGTAACTAGATCAGCCAGGTGGACCTCATAGAATACAAGTTTCCTGACTGGGCTGTTAATCTGGTCTAATCAGGGAGCCCTGGCTGACAGATAAAAGCAGGAGTGTCAGATATCCTGTTCATTCTGAGAGCTGGCTCTGATGAAGCTAGATCAGTGTCAAGGATGCTCCACTGGTAAATAAACGGTGATTCGGTGATGGAATACTGGCCTCTATGGAGTTGTTTGAGTGGTGACGAGAGAAAAGCGTGCTCCAGAAGAAATTTGGGGGGGGGAAGCATTTCTGGCATCGTGCCATTAATTGGGAAGCTTGACACGTTCAATCTTGCCGTCAAAGATGTGGTAGGAATGCACTACTTTTCTGGGCAAAAGACATTGATGAAAAGCAACAAGTAGCAATCCTGACAGTGTGTGGATTCACACCCTTTCTGATTATGAGGAGCCTAACTTTCCCCGAGGTACCAGACATTAAACCCTTTCAGGAATTGACGGATTTAGTTGAGGAATATTATAACCCCTAGCCTCCTCCAATTCTGAGACATTAACGGTTTTACTCAGTAATTTGAGAATCAGGGAATCCATTTTAAGATTTTTGACTAGGTTAAGACGATTGGCGTGTGACTTCGGTTTAACCCTCAATGTAATTCTGAGACACTGTTTGGTACGTGGGGTTAATGATGTAACCAAGCAAAATTGCCTACTACCTGCAGCCCAACTGGACTTCAAACCGGAACAACAACTGGCTTTATCATTCGAAAATGCAGTAAGTGGAGCATATGAGTTGCAGGGCATTCTGATGGAAGTGGACACCCTCACCAATCCAAATGAGATTGGGGCACACCATTTGAGTGAAGACAATTGCATAGCCTCACTCAGGACATATCCTCAGCAGTCAGATTCTGGGTCAGCCATGGGAAAACACAATAAAAATGCCAAGCCTTGTTCAAACAGTTAAAATGTTCTTCAGAATCCGGGCTGGCAAACCATTGTAGGCGCTGTCGGTATGCAGACTTGAGACAGTAAAAGAGTACCTCTTGACCAAACTGAGTAAAAGACCTCATAGGCCAGTATCCAGGAGAATACACACCCTGGGAAGTCTACCTACATCTGGTTTGAAACAGTTAAATTGCTCAGCAACATCCAGATCAGAATCAATCTGGTTAAATGGCCACCTTGTTCTAATGGAGGTCAATACCTATACAGCCATTTCAGTGATCGCAGAACCAGTTTCTAACAAAATTCATTCTGGACTCCAACACTTAAGTTTGCACAAGATCTCAGCTAGACTGAGAACTTATATCAGTGAACCGTTACAGATTAAGGGTACAACTTTGGTTCTAGTCTCTTATGAGAAGCAGATGGTTCAGTTATCACTGATGGAAGCAAAAAGGTTCAGGCCCAAGCTTCATGGAACAAAATTGGTTGAGAAAGATTCACCTTGATTGGCTCAACATTTTTCAATTGGAAAATAGCTGCCTGAGTGAAGTCCTAATTAAATACCCAGAGGTTTTTCAGGAAGATCTAGGGACTATCAAAGGAGCAAAAGCCACCTTGCATGTTGACCAGGAAACAATTCCACAATTTTCCAAGGCCCGCCCAGTGCCATTTGCCTTACATGAAAAAGTAGAGGCAGGAATCAGAAGGCTGGAACGCGAAGGAACATAAAACCAGTCGATTTTGCGGAATTGGCAGCACCAACCATGCCGAATGTGAAGTCCGACAGGTCACTTTGCCTTTGCAGGGATTTTAAATAAACTGTAAACTGTTTTTCGCAGCTGGATAAATACCCAATAGAGGGTATATTTGCGTGCAGAGGATTATGTGCAAATCTGTCAAGGGGTCTGTCTTTCACAAAGCTGGACATGAGCCACATGTACCTATAGTTGAGGAGGGATGATGATTACCAGAAGTATGTTACAATTAATACCCATAAGGTATTATATGAGACTGTCATTTGGGTATTATCTGCCAGTGTAATTTTTCAGTGGACGATGGAGAACATTTTACAAGGTTTACCCAAGGTTGCCATTTATTTGGATGACCAATAAGGAGTATTTAGAGAATTTGGACATAGTCCTCAGACATTTCTTACAGGCGGGTGTACACCTTAAAAGGGGAAAAATGTGTGTTCCAAGCACCTCAAGAGACCTACTTGGGTGACAGAGTCAACAAGACCAAGTTACACCAGTTGGAAGATAAAGAGAGGGCAATCATAGGTGCCACAGCTCCCACATCTGTACCAGAGCTTAGGTGTTTCCCTGGATTGGTGAATTATGATGGAACATTCATACACAACCTGGCCTCCATCCTGGCACCTCTGTATCAAATTTTAAATAAGGGTCAACCATGAAAACGGTCATGTAGCCAAGCCATAGCTTTAAGGGAATTGAAGAAACGGCCATCATCCTCAAACATTGTGACACAATAAGATCCTAAAGCAAGATCTGGTATTAACATGAGATTCCTTCCTGTGGCCCAATGCGAGTGAAAACATGTCCAGATAGAGAAGGAAAGTTTGGCAGTCATATTTGGAGTCAGCAGGTTCTAACAATACCTTTATGCACATAAACTTGCAATAATATCAGACAACAAACTGGTGCTAGGCCTACTTACACAGGACAAAGCAGTGCCACCCACAGCTTCTGTCCGAATTCAGTGGTGAGCTCTAATACTAGGTGCATATCATTGCAAGTTGGAACACCATCTAGGGGGTACCTAGCCAATGCAGGCAATTTCAGCCAGCTCCTGCTGGCAGATACACGACTGAGGTACCACTACTAGAACAGTCCGTAATGGTTTTAAATTTTCTGGTCATATTTCTAGTCACAGCTGACAATATCAGCCTTTGGACACACAAAGATCCAGTCCTGGCAAAATTGAAACAGCTGGTGGAAGCCAAAGGGCTATCACAACCAGAACTGAAACCTCACTGCCAGATACTGGCTGGACTCCTCCAGGGTCATCCGTGGTTTCCAAAATTAAGATGTTGTGAGAAATTGTGTCTGGTGGCCAGGATTGGATGCAGACATGGCCACATTCTGGGCACTGTCCCACCAATGCCAACAAGGAAAAAAATTACTGCTGGCAGCTCCCCCAAATTCGTGGGAACAGCTGGGTAAACCTTGCACTTGGTTACACATCGACTATGCATATCCTATGCATGGGCTCAATGTTGTTAGTCATTGTGGATGCCCAGTCAAAGTGGCTGGACATGCATAGAGTTCATTTATCAAACACAGAGACAACAATAGAGAAAACGTGTGCATCTTTGATAATACATTGGCTCCTGGAAGTGTTGGTCACAGGTAACAGGCCATTGTTTACCAGCAGGAGTTTGAATATGTCCTCAAGTCGAATGGTATTCAACATATGAGGACAGCTCCGTACCATCAGTCATCCAATGGCCTGACAGAAAGAGTAGTCTAAACTTTGAAAGCAGGCTTCAGACCTGGGGGAGAGGATGAAACGGCATCAGGAACGCCAACGCTGCACAGAAGGCTCTAAGCGAGAGAGACAGTTCACTTCAGGGGACGAAGTTTGATATACGAATCATGGGAATGGCATTGTATGGGTAAGAGGCATGGTTGACGTGTGGTCAGGTCCAGTGACATACAAAGTTCGGGTTGGTGCGATGGCCCTGAACAAGCACGGGGACCATATGAGTTCTGTAAACTCGGAAACAGTGTGGGAGTTAATTGCGCCCAACTCCTTGATAGCCTTTCGACTGTTCCGGAACCCGTGGGTTCTCCCTCTTTGTCAAGTGTTGAAGATACCTCAGAATCTGAGATTGACGTGGCAGATGCTGCCACCTCGACACCTTTGCAGCCTAAAGAGGACAATGAATTTCTTCTGAGACACTTTGGGCTCAAGAGACAACCTCATGTGTGTTACACACTGCTCGTATCAGAGGTGGAGTTGGAGGAACCTGACCCAGTGCTAAAAATCCCCAATAGGAGCTACAAAAAGAAAACAGTCTATGTCCTCGGACTCAGAGGAGAAGGAATGCAGTGACTGTAATGAGGTCAGCCAAGTGGGTCTCAAAGAATATGAGTTCTCTGATTGGGGCAGTTTATCTGGTCTAATCTGGGAGCCCTGGCTGACAGATAAAAACAGGAGTGTCAGACAATCTGCTCACATTGACAGCTGGTTTTGACGGTGCTGGATCAGTGTCAAAGACTCTGTAGAGTTATTTCAAGCAATATCCTGTGCTTCCACTATTGCTTCTTGTTGAACATTTTATTCAGAGTCATGTTTTATGAAAAAGCATATTCCATCCTCTGTATTCAATATTCAATGATGATCTTATGCTTATCCCATCAATTACCCAAATACCTTTTTTGAATTTACCTTTTCAAAATCCTCCAAAAGGTTTGACACTTAGAGATCTTCTATACGCTCAAAGCAGTATGCTATGCTCAAATGGTAACTCCACAGGTGATTTAAAGTGAGACAATTCGCATTGTTTGCAAGGACACATTCCTTAAAACAATGCAACAATGATTGTTTTAACTGATGCCTTGTAAAAATAAGTTGAAATACAGGGAAGAGAAATTTTTCATCAACTATGCATACCTTCAAGTGAAGTTTTATTAGATGATTTTATGATAGTGAATATTCTGTAAAAGTACATTATATATCCAGAAATTAATTCTAATGTTAATTTATTTTCTAAAAATGACAGAAATAAATGCATTTGACATTTTCAGACCAGACTCCAATCTGACATAGAATATTAAAACCTTGTGCTTGCTTTCAGAACGATTGTATCCTGATAACACCAGCTGTTCTTCATTAAGGCAAGCAAGTATTTCACAAGACAAATGCCAAGTACTAGTGTTCAATCATCAAACAAAATGTTTCTCCACAGCTATGCCACATGGTTTACACCTGATGAAATGTGTGCATTTGCATTCTTCAGAAAGATAAAACATATATGGGCAAAATCTTCAGCTAAAGCATGTTGAATATGTCTACTCAAAGTGAACAGAGGGTGCTTATCACAGAATTTCTTTTCATGATAATTTAACTTTTCAATTGTATTTTAGTTAGCATGTTTTAAAACACCGAGGCATAACTAGCTAAAGTATTATTTTCAGTAGTTAGTCAGTGTTAAAAGATTAAACACGCAAACCAGAAAAAGAAAGGTTTGACGGACATTAAAATCTTCCAGATATATAAGCATAGGTTCCAATGATCAATCTACACAAGCTGACTATTTTAGTTAGATTTGAACATGGTCATGCTTTAAATTTAGGTTCTAAAAGTATTCACTATCTGAATATTTATGTAAGAAAGTTCCAAAATCAGATTTTTATCTGGCAAAATAAAATTGGCATAACAGAGATCATAAGAGAAGATAAAATATATTCACTACAGATTTTAACAGTTCAAAAGTGATGTGATTCCAGAAATTATGATAAGTGCACTGAAGTTGTGTGTAACTCAATAACTTTTTCTGCAGCCCATTGCCTGTGAATTACTACACTAAGTGTTCAGTTGAATTTTCTACCTGTAACAGATGACAAATCACATACTTATACAGAATTGTTTATTCTATTTTACATTAAATGGTTTAAAGGACAATTAAAAACATGAAATATAACTGTGGGCTAGATTAACTCTGCAGTTGTGTCTCACCCCAGGGGTTGCACTGAACGATGTAAACAGGCCACAATATGTTTGTTACTGTAATTTCAATGTTCTTGTTTCATAGAGTCATAGAGTTATACAGCACAGAAACAGAACTTTTGGTCCAACTCACCCATGCCAACAGATACCCTAAATTATTCTAGTTCCCATTTGCCAGCATTTAGCCCATATCCCTCCAAACCCTTCCTATTCATGTACCCATCCAAATGCCTTTTAAATGCTGTAATTGCTCCAGCCTCCACCACTTCCTCTGGCAGCTCATTCCAAACAGGCACCACTCTCTGCGTGAAAAAGTTCCCCATTCGGTCCCTTTTAAATCTTTCCCTCTCACCTTCAACCTATGCCCTCTAGTTTTGGTCTCACCTTCCCAGGGAAAAATACCTTGGCTATTCACCCTATCCATGCCCCTCATAATTTTATAAACGTCAATAAGATCACCACTTAACCTCTGACGATACAGGGAAAGTCATCCAGCCTACTCAGCCTTGCCCTTTGCTCAAACTGTCCAACCCCAGCAACATCTGTATAAACTTTTTCTGCACTCTTTCTGCTTCAACAACATATCTTTCCTATAGCAGGGAGACCAGAATTTAATGCAGTATTCCAAAATTGGCCTAACCAATGTCTTGTACAGCTGCAACATGACCTCCCATACCGTACTCAATGCACTGGCCAATAAAGGCAAGTGTACGACATGCCTTTGTCACTACCCTGTCTATCTGTGACTCCACCTTCAAGAAACAACAAACCTGCACCCCAAGGTCTCTTTGTTCGATAATGATAGGATCCTGGGGAATGTTAAGTGTTTAAGTCTGCCCTGATTTGCCTTACCGAAATACAACACCTGACATTTGTCTAAATTAACCTCCATCTGCCACTCCTTGGACCATTGGCCCATTTGATGAAGGTTCTGTTCAACTCTGAAATAACCTTCTTCACTGTCATCTACACCACCAATTTTGGTGTCATCTGCAAAATTACTAACCATTTCAAAACGTTAAAATACCACAAAAGAAATAACATCTTCAGTCATTCATCTTCTGAAAATATTTGAACATGTTGCATGCTTTGTCTTAATTTCATTACTTTTGCAAAACGAAATGGGTAAACAATTTTAAAATATAGGAAAGGAGAAAACAATTGCAACAAAGCAAACTACCCCAGTAAATGTTTGCCTGTCCTCAATTGGCAACACAGAAATATTCAAGGTCTGAGTGTTTTGAAGTTGATAGGTGGAACATTATGATTCAGCTGGTGAAATGCAAAATTTTCAGTCTTGGTAAGCAATGTTTATGTATGCCATTTGAATCACTGGTATAATTATTCTATAAGAAAACCGAAATAAACATGGCCTTTTCTTAAATGCAATTTAGTGTTGCATTCAGTATTATATTAATGGTGTGGACTAGAACAATTTTAACATGGCGATTGCCTTTCCCTAACTATGACAATTAACCTCATGCTGACGAAATAGTGCCATGGTTGCAAAGAATAACTAGATAAGTAATATAAACAATCAAAAGGATATACAGGCTGAAGGGCTAATTCAAATTAATTAAATTTTGGATGAAGAATTTTACAGCCAAGTCCACTTGTTTTCTATCTATACAGGAGCACCAATGTAGTAAAAGACTGTTTACTGTTGATCACAAATCACAGTGACATGATGTTATAGAACTGCAAGAAACAAGTCCTATTTCTAATTCACAAAGTTTATTTGTTCATCCAGTGTTTGCTAATTAATTTACGAAGCAACTGCTCTGCGTTTGAATAAAATGAAATGATGCAAAAAAAATCACTGAAGAAATTTCCTTTTTTAAAAAAGTGCAATTTGCCAGAAAGCCCTTGAATGAGAACCTATATATAGGTCAAGATGGTATTTATGATGTATAAGCTACTTCCTCCTCCCGTTACTTCCCCTCAGATATAAACTTATACATAATAGGAAATTATATCTTTCGTACTCCATTTACTTTGATGCAAAAAGCATCTTCTTTTTCACTTAGTCAATGGAGCTGAAACAGAACAATGAGTCCTAATTTATACCTTCACAACTTTGTTGTGTAATATTGGTGGTCTCTTTAGTGTGAAGTTGCTAACGTGCACTTTCAGGATTATGGTAACATACTGCTTAACCAACGCAACACAAAACCTCTAAGAGAATGAAAAAACAGTATCATTTATATTACTGAATAACAGTGTAGCGGAACATGCAAGTTGAAATTAACTGGCTATAGTGATAGAGCAGATGTGCACAAATGAACTGTACATTTCCTTCATGATAAAATTCCCTAATGAGTCAATACATCATTTTGATGAAAAGAGTTACCATATATACTTGAGTAAAAGTCGATCTCATGTAAAAGTCGACCCCCTGTTTTTGGCCAAAAGATCTGGAATTTTCCATACATCTCAGGTAAAAGTTGACCCTGGTCCTTCACAGATAACAGATCAACATTCATGAGTCAAGGTATTATCCTGTACCTAAATGTTACAATGAGGAAATGAATTTTCTTTTTTCATGCTATTATGTGTTTCGATATACAATTCACACCAATTTGGCATGAAGGTTTAAGACGCATCAGGCCAGAGTCAGGTTATAACCTCCCTTTCTGTGCAGCTCAGCTGAGCTCAGTTCCCCTGTAGCACTCGTGAAATACAGCCATATATCTAGTTGAGGTTTTGAAATTTCTTTATTATTTTGTGTAAAAATGCCCTCCAGAAGAAAAACAAAAAATATACAGCAGTGTTTAAACTGAAAGTTATTGAAGTTGCAGAGAAGACAAATAAATGTGTAGCGGCAAGAGAATTTTGTGTTTTTGTATCTTTTTTCTTTGTTTGCTCAAAGATCAATTGGGCTTCTGCTAATGACACAGTGTTTTAGGCTACAGCATAAATTTCAGCTCCTCAAAAGTTGTATCCGTGTAATAGTCAACCCCATAAATTTAACCTTAAAAAAAGACTAAAAAATTCAACTTTTACATGACTATACACTGTAAAACGCTTGTTGTGTGACAGCACTAACTGTCTGCAAAACAGAATGCTCTGCATTCATATACAGAACAAACTTAACAGCTGCTTACTACTCTTCACTCTCAAGTCTTCTTTGCAACAGTCTGAAAGTATTATATTGACATAATAAACAAAAGACTTACACTTATATGGTATCTATCATGCTGGAAATATCAAAACAATCATGGTTGTAATTCAAATGCAAACTGAAATGAAAATCCGTAAAAAGCAGATTTTTCCTTTTAGCTTAGTCAACAAATATCTCTACAGTATCACAAAAGGTGAAGTTTCGACGAAGGGTGTATTCGCGGTGTTGTTTATTGGCCTGAGACAGAAAGCGGGAATGCAGTATGTGGGTGACTTAAGAGTAATCTGCCTTTTTTAAAGAGAGAGTTCTGCTTATGCCTTGATTCACAAAGGCACAAATATTTAGACACTGGGATAGGAAAATACATGTCACATATCACATTCTATTAGATTAAACAATTCACAGTTGCACCCAGCTTTCGAAAGTTTCACGTTCTACTACATAGTAATTTGAGCAACCTTTTGCAAGTACTTACCTTCCTTCATGGAAAGTTTCCTAAATCCACTACCAGTACAGCCTGCCGTGATGATTCTTCTCCTCTGGTTATGTCAAGACAACTCTCTTGGAATACTTAAAAATAACTGTTGGATGCTTTTTCTCCCCCGAGTGTGAAACCCACCTTCCTCCTGCATCTGGCTATGGTAGTTCACAAAGTCAAACAACCTCTTCTCTCTGCTATCTATCACAGAAATTGATTTGTAGGGAAACCTGCAACCTGATCTCAAAAATAGCATCTTGTGCTATCTTTGATCCACAAGCTCTTTTTCTTATTGCAACTAAAGGACACAGTTTACAACCTGATATCCTCAACATGTTTCTGGGACTTTACAGTCACAAAAGGTGGAATTTTGCCTTCCTTGGTATGGCTGAAGCACTAGAGAGTAGGGTGGGAAAATACAATGAGAATGAAAAAAACCAGACTCTCGACACTGAGATTCACCTCAAACCTTAAATCTCACCGTTGAGTGCTGGCCACCTATTTCTACTGATTTGCATCTCTTTGAAGCTTAAATTTGGTACTTATAAGCCACTTTTAATTCTTTTCTCCTTTCCTGAAAAACTAAATGGGCAAATTCCTAACATGTAAATCAAAACAGGCTCCTGGCCACTGCAGCTTATTGAATGCTTATCTTGGTGATCATCCAACTGCCTGTTCACAGCAACAACTCTGCATGTTTCATGGCCACCATCCTCCTCGATCCTTCATCCACCTAAGTTGGTATTGGCAAGCCGCCAGCCTCTCACAGCATCATACTTGCTTTTGGAACAACTCTCTCAACCCTTCATCCCTTCAACACTTGACGTTGGAGCACAGGGTCATCTATGGCTCCTCTGCTTCTGCAAGGTCACTTTGTTTAAAGGACACACAAGCATCTCTACAGGATCCATCCTATGGCTCTTAGTTTGCTTTCATATCACTCAATCACACTTCAGCACTAGCCCATAGTCTGTCAATTTCTGTGACTTACATTGCTTTTAAGCACTGAGGATGGGGTACGAAGCTTGTCGCAGTGGGCTGTGAACTGTCACAGAGGTGGATAGGTTGCTATATGGAATGATGTTACATACTTACAGCGTGTACCTGTAGTTTACCCGGTGACACACTGTATGTGCTTCAAGCATTTTTTTGTTTTCAAGTACCTAGTATTAACTCAAAATCTAATGGCTTTTCCCACCATGAAATTGTGGGAGAAATAATTCATCAATGTAAAAATACCAGTTCTCGGTTACATAGGTTTCATTCCAATTTGTGTATTTTTTTTTCTGCTTGAAGTTCCTGTAAAGTATTTCTAAATTGCCACTGCACACTTTTAATTGCTGAGTGTCACAGATTTCTGACTTCAGATGTTTACCCAGTATGGAATTTTCAGATATGCCCTTGTGCACTCTTCTATCAAAGAAATGGTGTTGTAGATTTGGGTGTATGCTTAAATTGGCTTTGTTGATTGAATAACTAGCATCTGCTTGCTCTTCTCATGTTTCTATTAAATTAATCATTTAGAATAACTAATGCTGAAATTTATTTTGTGAATGTGAGCAATATTTCAATGACTGTACTACGTGAGAGCCCTATTCCTAAAACAAATCCGCTTTGGCAGGATAGCTTGTTTGATAGTTTATCATTACAACTATATGGAATATAATGTGAAAATGTAACTTTCCAACAAAAGACAAGTTCAGCAGACTGTGAAGAACGTTAGTCTACCATTCGATAAGGTATCACACATAAGGCAACTTAATGAGAAATTAATGTTTGAGGTAGTATGTTAGTGTGGTAGCGGATTGGTTAACTAACTGCACACAGAGAGTTGGGATACAGGGAGCATTTTCAGAATGGCAACCTGTAATTAGTGGAATCCTGTAAGGGCCAATGATTTGGATGAGGGAAGTGAACATACTGTTGTCAAGTTTGTGGATGACACAAAAATAGGTGGGAAGGCAAATGGTGAGGATAACACAAAGTGTCTGCAGAGGGGTATAGACAGTTTAAGTGAGCAGGTTTCACAGATGGAATATAACGTAGTAAAACGCATCGTTTGGCAAAAAGCACAGAAGAGCCAAATTGTGTTTAAATGGGGAAAAACCACAGAAAACTACAAAGAGCATTTGAGGGTCCCAGTGCATCAATCACAAAACACGCATCCAATTTCAGCAGGTAATAGGGAAGGCAAACAGACTGTCAGTCTCAATGTCAAGGGGAATGGAGTATAAAAAATACAGCAGTTCTAGTGAATGTAACAAGGTCAGCCAAGTGGACCCATAGAATATGAGTTCCCAAATTGGGGCTGTCAATTCGGTCCAATCAGGAAGTCCTGGCTGACAGGTATAAACAGGAGGGTCAGACATCCTGATCACTCTGAGAGCTGGCTCTGAAGAAGCTGGATCAGTGTCAAGGCTTATCCATGCGTATATAAAGGGTAACTTGTTGACAGGATACTGGTCTCTGTGGAGTTATTTCAGCAATCTTGCTAAAATTATACAAGGCACTATTCAGACCACAAGTGGAATGCTGTGAACAAATTTAGTCCCCTTATCAAAGGAAAGGTACACTGGCATTGGAGGCACTCCAGAGAAGGTTCACTAGGTTGATCACAGACATGGAAGGATTTTCTGATCAAGTGCAATTGAGGAGTTTGGGTTTGTATTCATTGGAGTTTTGGAGAATGAGAGGAGACAAGATTGAAACATATAAACTTCTTAGGAAGCTTTAGAAGGTAGATGATGAGAGATTATTTCCCCTTTGAAGAGTCTAGGCCCAGAGGACACAGTCTTAGAGTAAGGAGATACACACTTAAGACAAAGGTGAGGAAGACAGTTTTTCCCTTGCGGAGCAGTGCATTTGTAGAATCTTCACTGCAGCTGTTTGTCATAGCTGGACCATTAAGTATATTCAACGTTGAGATAGACAGACTTTTAATCACTAAGGGGATCAAGGATTATGGGAATAAGGCAAGAAAATGGAGTTGAAGATTATCAGATCAACCGTGGTCTCACTGAATGGCAGAGCAGACACAATTGGTCAAATGTCCTATATTTGCTTATATATCTTCTGGTGTCAAAAGACACCGTGTGAAAGTCAAAGGGAGCAGTCCTTTGTGCAGTGAAGGGGATCTAGAGTCAGTCAGGGGTTACCACCACAATCAGTCAAGGGACTCATCCTATTCCTGTCTATGGCACTAGCCATAGTCAGTCAGGCACTTAGTCCTAACAGATTCTGAAGATCCATGTACAGGGATTGGGTCTCAGTCAGGATCATCCCACAGGTCAAGTGCAAGACTAGGGATTATAAGCAGGTCAAACAGGGTGCTACAAAGACATCAGTCAAAGAGGTAGGCCACTTTTCCTGCAATGAACTAAGGCTGGGACCGATTATGATGAAAGTGATGGAAGAGTAACTAATGATAATGAACAAGCAAGGGAGGTGGTGAGCTGTCTCCAAAAGTAAGTAGGACATGTCAAAGGCAGAAAGGGTAAGTAGCTTGGAAGGATAGAGTGGGTGAGAGCTGTTAACTGGACATGATTTATGCAATAGTGAGAATTGTAGGCCAAGAGGTTTATGCAATGGCACAGTTGGAGTGTTGGCCATATGAGTGTGAGGTAGCAGAGAGAAGATGGTGATGTTTGCCCTTGTGTAGTGTAGAAGATCAGTGACCTTCTTCCTGTACTGCTGGCTGTCCCACTTCACCCAGTTCTGCCTCTTCTGCCGAGTGATTCTCTGAGAAAGGCCTGATTGCATAATTAATGAGGTGAAGAGCAAAAGATACATAGTAAAGTGCTTCCAGCCATGGCAGACCAGGTGCTATGAATCACAACAAAATACTAACTGGAATTGGTAACATTCCACCCATAGTTTCCAGCGTTAACACACAGGCTTCTGTCACTGACTCCAAGTCTAAATACCTTTAAACTACTTCACAGTAGAGCTATCCATGGTTTCCTGTGATCTTGAACAAGTGAATCATTGTCCATTAGACACCAGTGCAGCTTACTTGATTCCATTAAATATACCTGAAAATTAAAGATACATTTTGAAAACATAACCTTATAACTCTTCAAACCATAATACTGTGAAGTGTGCAACACCTCCTTTCTGTCCAAGGCCCAAGAAAGCAAATTTGCCAGATTCCTTACTGATTGTCATAGAGTCATAGAATCATACAACACAGAAACAGACCCTTCAGCCCAACCAGTCCATGTTGAACATAATCAAAAACTAAACTGGTTCCACCTGCCTGCTCCTTGCCCATATCCTTCCAAACCTTTCCTATTCATGTATATCAACTTCCTCCCATGAACCAAATGTTGCAGCAAGGTAGGAAGCAGTCTTTAATTGACCAATCATTGGTCATTTAAGGGTCTCAAATGGCAGAAGGGTAAATGAGCCACACCAAGCCATTGCCATTAAGTAATGACATGTTTTTGAGAAGATTTGTAGCTCAGGTTGGGGATGAAGTTGTAGACTTGCTCACTGAGTTGGTGTGTTTGGTTGCACACTGGCTCAGCGAGCAAGTCTACAACATCAATAATGACCGGGTTTGGTCATTTGGGTTCGATGCTTTGACTTCATATGGTGATAGGGAAATCTGTCAGATTGGCCATTTTGTTCTTAGAAATCACAGCTTCACATGAACAATAAAATGTGCATTACCCAACATGCTGGTGCCAGTGAACCAAAAATTTCAGTTAACCCATTTATGGTTTGTGGTAATATTAGGAATCAAACAAAAACATACATGGACATACTTTCAGAGGCTTAGAACCTCTCTACATTTGACTCTTTTCACTGTAATATGGAGGTAAAAAATACTTTAACCATCAGCCAGTCCTTCGAAAATCATTTCAGACTTATAACATTTAAATAGCAAAAATAGCAGCTGTGGAAGGTAACAAAGATACTGAATGTTGATACATTCCAGTTAGTGATTGCTGGGTAAGGCAAATTCACTGTATATCACATGATAAAGTTATAATAGGATCGTATCCAATTCATATTCTTGTTTTCATGACCTGAGGAAAATCAAATACCCTGATTCTCTCATAGGCTTTAAGCAAACCAACATCTCTAATGGTGTTAATACCATTAACAGCAAAGCATTTTCCCCAACTTCCTTATCTGTCTCGACTGCCCAATGAAGTACTGTTGAAGGGTTTAGGCCCGAAACGTCAAGTTTTCCTGCTCCTATGGTGCTGCTTGACCTGCTGTGTTCATCCAGCCCCATGCTTGTTGTCTCGGATTCTCCAGCATCTGCAGTACCTTTTATCTCTGTTCCTGAAGATGTCTGTCTGGTTGAGTATAATGAGGGCTCCAGAAAAAGTATAGGTGACGAAGAAATTCAGATCAGTGCTCCATACTAATTGTTCCCAGACAGTTTCAGAAGAGGACAATTTTGTACAAAGCAATGGATAGACAACAGGTCAAGCGCCATGCAGTTTTGAATATCCTATTTCAGAAAGAATGCGTAATTATAATCATGAGGAGAGATCTGAGACACTGGACTCTTTCCTTTGGAGCACAGTAGTCTTGAAGGAGATGCACTGGAATTTTTTAAATCATGAAGGGTTTTCATAGGGAGAATGGGAAAGGTAATTTTCTTTGCGTAGGTAGCAGGTAATGAGGAAACAAAGAAGAAATTTATTTGCATAGCTTTTATGCCTGTATGACAGGCAACGGTTAAGGCAGCACCAATATGCAGAGATTAGATGAACATATCAAGTAAAGGCAGATAGGGTGCTGTCTCCTACACTTTCACAGTGGTACACATCAAAGTCCTTCAGCGGCTGTAAAGCGCTTTGAAACACCTCATGGTTATAAATGCAATTTCTCTTCCTTTTTTTCCTGTTGGGAGGCAATAGGGCGGCGGGACCTTCATCGTTATTCATCTCCGGGTCTGACGGAGCTAGCAAGGATACTTTATTCCCTCCCTTACTTGGCCTGAAAGAAAGACATTGATTTCTTTTGAACTGCTGCTGTCTTGGTGCCTAAAATACTCCCATAATGGGGTAAGTTTGGGATTGCCAAGACATTGAGCCAGTGAGAATTATGATATTGTTATGAACGATTTAAATCAGAGTAAGCTATCACTTGAACAGTGAACCTGATGTCCCCATGACATTGCTATTCTTGACCTCCTCAGTGGCAGAGCTTGCAAGGGAAGGGGAGATGTCTCAGCAAGCTTGCTGACTTCCTGCATTGAACTTTGTAAACCAAATGTACTGCAGTCACAGAACCCCAGTGGTGGAGGAAGAGGTGTTTATTAAACAAAAGCAAAATAGTGCAGATTACTGCTGGAATTCTGAAACAAACACAGAAAATGCTGGAAAATCTCAGAAAGTCTGGCATCATCTGAGGACAAAGAGACAGACCTAACTCTGAGTTTAAGATGATGCTTGTTAAGATCTAAAGAAGAGTGATATTGAATTGGAAAAGTTGGGTTTGTTTCTCTCTCCACTGATACTGCCAGGCCCAGTGAGTTTCTCCAGTATTTTATGTATTTATTAAACAGGTTGCTATATCGAGCATCTTATGTGTAGTTGTTGCAGCTGCATATATCCAGGCAAGCATTGAATATTTCAACCCTTGGGCAGCATGGTGGCTCAGTGATTAGCGCTGCTGCCGCACAGCACGGGGTGGGGGGCCGGGATTCAATTCCACCCTCAGGCAACTGTGTGCAGTTTGCATGTTCTCCCTACATCGGCATAGGTTTCCTTTGGATGCTCCAGTTTCCTCCTGCAGTTCAAAGATGTGCAGGTTAGGTGGATTGGCCATGGGAAAATTGCCCCTATTATCCAGGAATGTACAGGCTAGGTGGGTTAGGCATGGGAAATGCAGGGATAGGGTGGGGAGTGGGTCTGAATGGGATGCTGTTCAAAAGATTGGTGTGGACTTGATGGACCGAATGTCCTGCTTCCACACTGTGAGGATTGTACGATTCTATGACTCTCCTCAATTTAGCTTTGGTGATGGAGGAATATATAAGGGATAATATAAGGGATTTGCTCAAAGCAAGCACAGAATCTGACTTGCTATTACACTCAAGATGTTGTTTGGGCTGGACTAATTAAGCATTTGGATCAAGGTGACCTCTCAAAATGTAGGTGATAGAGGAACTTGGCAGAATTGGTGCCGTGGAAGGTTAGAAGTTCTTTCTGGAAGCCAAAAGAACTAACATGCATTACATTTCAAATTCAAATATGAATTTTAAAAAACACGAAGTAAAAATGGCAATGAATTAAAAACAAAGGGCAATACTGAGATGCAAGCCTTTGCTAATTGGTTATACTCTTGCCCCTAAATCAGAAAGTTGGGTTTCAAGTCACTGCAGAGATGAACACATGATCTCTGCTCATAGTTAAGTACTGTTCTGAGGAAGAAGTATGTTACTAGTGGTGTCAATGCTTTTAGCCGATAGGTTAAAACAAGTTGCCAGATTTCCTTTCATGTTAAATATAAAAGATTAAAGTGCATATGATCGGGGTAGTGTATTTCCAGACAAGAAATAATGAGCAAGAATACACAGGTCTTTTACCGAGAGACAGTCAGTGGCTAGCAGGATACCACAATTGCTGCCTGCACTGGATCTTGCATTTCCACGGGGAAGAAAGACACACTGACACCAGCATCCTTGACCAGGCCAATATCCCCAGCATCAAGGCACTGACCACTTTTAGGCTGAACATGTCATCCACATGACCAACATGAGACTCCACTACTCGGTGCTCTACTCTTAGCTTTGAAATGGCAGGCAAGCCATAGGTGCACATAAGAAGTGCTTCAATGATACCCTCAAGGCCTCTAGGCGAAGTGTGGCATTCACACAGAAAACTGGGAATCACTGGCCTAAGACTGTTCAAAGTGGAGGAGGAGCAACTAGGAAGGCGCCAAGCACCTCGAGACTTCATGTCGGGAAAAAGCAGGAAAAATAGGGAAAGCAGTGAAAGAAGTGCGCTGCCACACCAACACCCCACCCATCCCTTCCTGTGGCCACCTCTGCCGCAAGAGTCTGCGGTAGTGCCGTAAGTCTGTACAGCCACCTACAGACTCACCCTGAAAATGGAAGAAAGTCATCCTTATCTGCGAGGGACTGCCAATGAATGAATGAATGACCACAGGGATCAGTGCTTGGACACCAGCTATTCACAATGCATATCAGTAATTTATATGAGAGAACTAAATGTAATATATCCAAAGTTTGCAGATGATACAAAGCTGAGCGAGAGGATGAAGTGTGAGAAAAATCTTTCACACAGTGAATTGTTGGAGTATGTGATGCTTTTTCTAGAAGTGTTGTGTGACAATACTATGGCTTTAAGAGGTGTACTTTGTCTTTTGTTTAGAAGAAAGGTCAAGACAAATATGCCAAGTGGTCTGCTCAAAGCTAATAAAGTGAATGGATTGTAATAAAGTGAATT
Source organism: Ginglymostoma cirratum (assembly GCA_024137785.1). Classification (NCBI taxonomy): domain Eukaryota; kingdom Metazoa; phylum Chordata; class Chondrichthyes; order Orectolobiformes; family Ginglymostomatidae; genus Ginglymostoma; species Ginglymostoma cirratum. The sequence continues at coordinate 25,934,417 of JAHRHZ010000069.1, read as the reverse complement.
GGATTTTTTTTTAATGTTGGAGCAATAGAAGTAGCCTGAATGGGTGGGGCCAAGTTCCCACAGAAATGGTATTTTTAACTTTAGCATTCTGCAGTTGCTGGGGTGTTGAAGCTAGATGTGGAAGCTCTTATTCCTCTCTCTGTTAAGCTAAAAGCTGGTGTTCGCTTCCTGTTGTTAGAATTGCGTGCAAGGCAATCTATTTTACTGGTTGGGTTAGAACTCTATTCACTAGAATTTGGAAGAATGAGAGGTTCTCATAGAAATCAACAAATTTCTAACAGGATTAGACAGGATAAAGGTTAGTTAAATTACTAGAGAGTCCAGAACCAGGTGTCACAGTCTAAGGATACAGACTAAGCCATTTAGGACTGAGATGAGAAGAAATTTCTTCTGATGCAGGGTGGTGAGCCTGTTGAATTCTCTGCTGCAGAAAATGGTTGAAGCCAAAACACTGAATGCTTTCAAGAATGAGTTAGATATAGTTCTTTGAGGTAAAGGGATCAAAGGGTACAGGGAGAAAGCAGGAATGAGGCACTGAGTTGGATGATTGGCCATGATCATACTGAATGGGGAGCAGGCTCAAAAGGCCTAATGACCTACTCCCACACTTATCTTTTACGTTTCTAGTTATCCCCACCCACTTGCGTCATGCTGTTGTGGTACCTTGCTTCATGCAAATTTGCTGCCACATTTCTTACATGGTGCCAATGAGTCCCATATACTTAATTCACTATGAAGCTCTTTGGGTTGCCCTGGGAAGGTGAAACAAGCAAAACAAATTGAACTTTGAGTTATCATTGATTATGTCTGAATACCAATTTTAAAGGCTTAATAAATGTCACAGGAACATTAAGCAAGATTTGGAAATTTTGCAAAGGAGTGCGCATGTGGTTTGGTCAACTGATATTTTTGTCGATCTGAGTTACTAAAAATTGACCTCGGCTTGATCAGAATGTGACACGTTCAAGATGTATTGAAATAACTACCTGTATCAAATTAAAAGTAAACTTTCTCACCAGTACTCTGTACAGCAGACATAACCAGCTGAGTGAAAATGTTGATGAAATCAAATTGTGATATGTAAAATGTCTAGCACTCTAATCTCTCGCAAATTCTAAAACTGAATTCTAAAATCACTTAATACAGATAATTCTCAGGTAGTCCTTAAAAACGTTGTTATTAAGATTTGTTTTTGACCCTGCCTTCATATTATGTCACACATAAAATGATATATTACACATCCTTGTACCATGTCCAGATTCTAGACAATCACAAAAACCACGTATACAGCCCCTAGTCTGACAGTCTCCAAGGAAAGGGAAGAAAAGAAAGAAAGATATCTTTTGATCAAGTTGGAAAAAATTCTGGGAAATTTATTTCTGATTCTCTCAAGAAATTAACAAAAGCTCCAGCTGCAGATGCTTATAAATTCTTCTAATTTCAACTAACTTTTACTCTGCCCTCTGCAACTGGAAACATTCCCCTCTCTTGGGAACTTATGCAGCTCTACTTCAAAGGGCCTCAGGGAATTTGAACGTGTATATTTTGGTAATCTGCTCCAGATCAAGGGAAGACACATTAGTTTGCCTGTCCACTAGTATAGACTTATATATGTTCAATGATACTCTGTTTCTTTTATTTCTGCTAACTGCACAACACATTCTACATTCCTCAATAGTTGTTTATTTATATTTGTAAAATCTGCACGAAATAATCATTAAATCTTCGGTATGGATGCAAGCTGTCATCCAAAAATGGAGTACAATAGCTGCTTATTGTCACACACTATTGTTGATGCACAAACAAGGTTCAGTGATGAATAAAACACTTGCGAAAAATCCTAATGTGTATCACAAACAAAGAATTCAGAATGAAGCTCGACAATGCATGGAGGTTGAGCCTGGATTCACCAAGGCCTGCTTTTTGGAATTCTGCATGAAGCTGTCCACCTTGCTTCATTGTTATCCTCTTTCAACAACGAGTAAGAAAGAGAGGGCACCGAATTGAGGTGATAGAGAAAATAAATCATGATGACGTGAGGAACACCTTTTAATGCAGCAAGTGGTTAGGATGTGATCTGTACTTCCCAAGAGATCAGTGGAGGCAAATTCAATCATGATTTTTGAAAGTGAATTATACAATAATCTGAAGAGCAACACATCTGCACAGCTACAGGGAAAAGATGAAGGAAAGAAACAAAGTCAGTTGCTCGTGCAGAGAATTAGTACAGACGCACGGGCTGAATTGCCTCCTTCTTAGCTGTGACCATTCTATTATGCCTTTCTTTATTTATTCCCAACTCTTGTTAATGATGTCCTCTCCACATTTTAAACACTTAGATATTTTCTTCTACGTGGTGAGCACTAAACAAATCCAACATATTGACAAAAATTACTGCTCTGCAGTTTTATTTGGGTGTTTGGCAAAGTAATTCTAGAGGAAACAAAAACCAAAAGAACCGTGGATGCTGTAAATCAGGAGCAGAAACAAAATTGAGGAAGGGTCACTGGACCCGAAACATTAACTCTGTTTTTCCCTTCACAGATGCTGCCAGGCCTGCTTTTCCTGCAACTTTGTTTTTGTTCCTAATTCTAGAGGACTTGAGGGGCAACTTTTTGACACGGAGGGTGGTGCATGTACAGAATGAGCTGCCAGAGTAAGTGGTGGAGCCGGGTACAATTGCAACATTTAAAAGGAACCTGGATGGGTAAATGCATAGAATGGGGTTAGAGGATTATGGGCCAAATTCTGGCAAGTGGGACTCGGCACAGACGAGTTAGACCGAAGGGCCTGTTTCTGTGCTGTATGACCCTATGACTCTGTTTAATGAAATATGATAGAACACTCAATGATTTACTTTCCTATCCATGCAAAATTTCTGGATTGGGGAAGTCCTCTAACTCCAAGCTGGACTCTGGTGCTCTTTGTTTTTGCCACTTTCAGGAGATTAGGTGACCAATTTTCTAGTAATTCCTCCATTTGACAATTCGTGTATGATTTCATCTCCATGATTGAGATCAATGGCTGGATTTTCCATCTGGGAATGGGACTGTGATGTTGCTACAATTTCTGGTCCTGCTTCCAGGGATATTTCTAATTGGTTGGAAGTCAGGTTTACCAGTCAGTTAGTGGCAAAGGAGTGGGGTGGCTGAGTGTGTGGGCTTGACTCTAAGGAATAACAGCCATTTAAGCAACCATAACTGTGGCAGCTACTTTGCAAACCAAAAGTATAAGTCAGGAGGAGGAAAGGTAAAGGCCAGACATCCATGACAGATGTGCCAAAGATTTAGTGTTGCCAGGTTATGCCGGGAGTGGTGCAAGAAGGGCAAAGTGTCTTGTGTCCTGAGACTGGCAGGATAAGACCACCAAGCTAAACTAAGCAAGACTGGCTGGAAGTGGTACTGAGTGTGAGCAACTGCAATGTCACATGGAGGAACTGAGTCGAGTAAACTTCTTTGTTCTGTCAAGGTAAGTGCAACGTAACACCCAAATAACAAGCCTTCAGGTGTGTGGCCATCAGCAGACAAATGGGTTGCCTGAGGGCGTAATGGCATCCCTGAACATGGGAGAAATGAGAGCTCAGGATACTTACTGATAATTGCAGTTAATCCCTGAGGCAGGGTCAAATCCCTACTCCTACTGCTTGGGATCAAGCAGCATTGATAATGCGGCATCTCATGTAATGGATTCACTGAGATTAATGAGAGAGGGAAGCATTGCCTTTTATATCTGTATTTTGTTCTTGCACAAATAGGTAAAGAATGCCAGGGATAGATACATACAGGCAGATGAATGCCCCAGCCTGCTATCTTGACAGTGGAGGAGGAGATGATACTTGACATCATGGGTGAACAATGGAAAGATGGGACTATCTGTAGAAGGTGAAAAGATATTGAATACTTTTGAGTGTACTCTTGCCCCTGTGAAAGTGAGCCAAATTTCCGATGCATTAGAAAGCCTCAGTTCCATTAAAAAAAAATTTGGTGTTACAGGCTATTTCTTATGATCTTCTTCTTCTCATATCTCTCACATGGTCAATTATGGTGGAGGAGCATGCCAGTGCCTCAGCAATATCACTTGATATTCAGGAAGCCACATAACTATCACAACACATCAGTCACCCTAACCAACGCAGACACATTCGTGTCAGTGGATCACATTTAGAAAGTGTGGCACTGTGTGAAGAACACAACAGTCGTGAGCAAGATGTGGTGAGAGGAGTAGAAGTAAAAATGTTTCAGAGATAGTAGGAACTGCAAATACTGGAGAATCTGAGATAACAAGGTGTAGAGCTGGATGAACACAGCAGGCCAAGCAGCATCATAGGAGCAGGAAAGCTGACGTTTTGGGCCCAGACCCTTCTTCAGAAATGGGGGAGGGGATGGGAATTCTGAAATAAATAGGGAGAGAGGGGGAGGCGGATAGAAGATGGATAAAGGAGAAGATAGGTGGAGAGGAGACAGACAGGTCAAAGAGGTGGGGGAGGAGCCAGTAAAGGTGAGTGTAGGTGGGGAGTTAGGGAGGGGATAGGTCGGTGCAGGGAGGACGGACACGTCAAGGAGGCGGGATGAGACTAGTAGGTAGGAGATGGGGGTGAGGCGTGAGGTGGGAGGAGGGGATAGGTGGGAGCAAGGACAGGTTAGGGGAAAACTACCTGGAAACCAATATCCATTTCAAGCCTCCTGACTCCCACAGCTACCTAGAATACACCTCCTCCCACCCACCTTCCTGCAAAAATGTCATCCACTATTCCCAATTCCTTCACCTCCGCCCAGCATCTGTTCCCAGAATGAGGCATTCCACTCCCGAACATCTCAAATGTCCTCGTTTTTCAAGGACTGCAACTTCCCCCCTCAGTGGTTGAGAACACCCTCGACCGTGTCTCCAGCATTTCCCGCAGCTCGTCCCTCACACCCTGTCCCCGCAATAACAACCAAAACAGAATCCTCCTCGTCCTCACGTACCACCCCACCAACCTCCAGATCCAACACATCATCCTCCGACACTTCCGCCATCTGCAATCCGACCCCACCACCAAAGACATTTTTCCCTCCCCACCCTTATCTGCTTTCCGGAGGGACCACGCTCTCTGTGATTCCCTTGTCCGCTCCATACTCCCCTCCAGCCCCACCACACCCGGCACTTTTTCCTGCAACTGCAGGAAGTGCTACACCTGCCCCTACACCTCCCCCCTCACACCCATCCCAGGCCCCCAGAAGACCTTCCACATCAAGCAGATGTTCACCAGCACATCTGCTAATGTGGTATACTGTATCCGCTGTTCCAGATATGGCCTCCTCTACATCGGGGAAACCAAGCGGAGGCTTGGGGACCACTTTGCAGAACACCTACACTCGGTTCGCAACAAACAACTGCTCCTCCCAGTCGCGAACTATTTCAACCCCCCCTCCCACTCCTAAGATGACATGTCCATCCTGGGCCTCCTGCAGTGCCACAACGATGCCACCCGAAGTTGCAGGAACAGCACCTCATATTTTGCTTGAGAACCCTGCAGCCCAATGGTACCAATGTGGACTTCACAAGCTTCAAAATCTCCCCTCCCCCAACCGCATCCCAAAACCAGCCCAGTTTGGCCCTGCCTCCCTAACCTGTCCCTCCTCCCACCTCACGCCCCACCCCCATCTCCTACCTACTAGTCTCATCCTGCCTCCTTGACCTGTCCATCCTCCCTGCACTGACCTATTCCCTCCCTAACTCCCCACCTACACTCACCTTTATTGGCTCCACTCCCACCTCTTTGACCTGTCTGTCTCCTCTTCACCTAGCTTCCCCTTTATCCATCTTCTATCCAACTTCCCCTGTCTCCCTATTTATTTCAGAATCCCCTTCCCCTCCCCCATTTCTGAAGAAGGGTCTAGGCCCGAAACGTCAGCTTTCCTGCCCCTCTGATCCTGCTTGGCCTGCTGTGTTTATCCAGCTCTACATCTTGTTGTCTCAGAAGTAAAAATGTGTTGTCCTTGGGGGAATAGAAACATACATAGCCACACACAGTTGAGCACAGATACAGGGCCTCAGTAGTCACTAGCAAGATGATCAACACTTTGATCAGCAACCTGAGATGAGTATCTATGGGTAAGAAATCTCTGAGGCCATGCAAAGCCATAGGCTGAAAATGGAGGAGTCAACTCAGCTTCTGTGCACCACTACGGCTCAGGGTTTTGAACAATGAGATCCTCCAATGAGAGGGTGGCCAGCTTCATGAAGAACACATGTGGCTGAACTCTGAGTAATAGTGGACTATCATGTACAGAAATTCACAATGTTCTCTAGCAATGACTAATCAGTTGTGCTTATGGAGCCAAAAAACACAATGTGGAAGCAGGCCTTTCGGCCCAACAAGTCCACACCACCCCTCTCAAAATCATCCTACCCAGACTCATTCCCCTAGTTTCCCGTTTCTAACCCACCTAACTGAAAATTCCCTGGGCACTTTCCCTGCACATCTTTGGACTGTGGGAGGAAACCGGAGCACCCGGAGGAAACCCGCACAGACACAGGGAGAACGTGTAACTTCCACACAGACAGTCGGCCAAGGCTGGAATCAAACCTGGGTCCCTGATGCTGTGAGGCAGCAGTGCTAACCACTGAGCCACTGTGCCGCTGTCAGAAGAAATAGACAGAAAGAGTCATTGAATGACCATTACGACTCAGATGTTGATATCCTCTAGATTCCACTTTTTAATTCCAAAATCAGAAAAGAGGAAAGAAGTGGTGAAGAGAAGCAAAAGTCTTTGAACTAGGACATTTACTGCTGGAGACAAGTGGATCATTAATTGACAGTAGGAAGAGAACTATTCCAAGTTCTGTGTTTAATAAATATGCTCTCACAGTCTGAGCAAAGTGAGACATACAGTCCAGCTCAGTGAGTAATGATTGCACTTAAATCTGTTAACAGGATGTTTACTTGCTAAGAATTAAAGATAATAAGGCAAACCGGTACTGGGATTTAATTAGTTAATATAGAAATATATGTTTAATACAATTATAATGTGCATGGGCCTTATTGCACAGTGGTAGTATTCCTACCTCTGGGCAAAGAGGTGCAGGTTCAAGTCTCACTTACCCTGGAGGTATGACATAATATGTCTGAACAGATTGATTAAAAATATTATTTTTTAACTAATTGTATATAAAGGCAAGCCAGCCAGATGGAGGGGGTGAGTCTCTCTGGATAAAGAAGCAAGTTCTGTGTGAAAAATCCCACCATCCATGTGTCACTAACCAACCAATGATCGAAAGCTTGACTGAACAGCAACACCAGCAGTGAAGCATTGGTTGCTGCCAATAAGACACATACTTAAGGGCTAGGACTTTTGTCAGATCCCAGGCCACAGAAGTGATTGTGACAGGGGAGTCAGAGGGTGAAAATTGCGGAGATCGGCTGATAGCAAATGGAGGGTGTCACTTTAAGTAGGCCTCCTTTTTCTACTGTCAAGTCTCTTGATCAGTCACTGTGCCTATGAACAAGGGAATCGCTAGAAGGAGCAACATTGCATGGTTTCACTTGTTGTGTTTTCCAGCGGGGGACACCACCATCCCCACTGGGTTAATACAAGTAGCAGTACAATGAGGTCCATAATTGGGGTGGGGAGTAAATTTTGCTGCAAACTGCTATGACAATGATTCGCTAGCATATGTAGGGAGCTTCTACTTTGGTGCTGCACACTGTTGATGGTATGGCTATCTTTGCCTTCTTGCTCTTGTTTTTCTCCTGTGTCTGCTTTATGACTCTTCAGCTGCGAATGAGGGTGTTGGTCCTCATTCTTACTTGTCTTCATCTCTAAGTACCTAAATTCTATTGTACACTAACTGCCTTGAAGGCAGTCAGCTACAACACGTAGAGCATATACCCCCATGGCCTCAGAGGGTCATGACCCCCTCAACTGACTGAGCACCATAGATCACCTGATCATCAATGCAACTAATTCTTTTGGTGACTGAGAAAGCAACATGATAGTAGGTAACAAAACATTGAAGTCAAGTAAGTAAAGACAATTATGCATTCTTCCTTCATTCTTTGATTTAATGCGGTTCATATACTAACCATGGTGACCAACTTCAAGAAGACAGAAACACTGAAAAATTAAGTTATTATTAGGCAAGAGTAGCTTTAGATACCATATTTTCCCTCTTGCTGCCTGCTCGTTAGTCAGCTTCCTCCAACCGGCTGGAAGAGGGATCCAATCTCTGATCCACTCAATGAACACATTAATTGTTTGGTTTACAAGGTAAAGAAGGTGCAATTCAAGTAGTTTGAGCCAGACAATGTCAGTCTCCATCTCGTACAACAAACTAAGTGAACAATTTTTCAATAATAATTTCAAGTGGAAAGAGGTAGCGGGATTATATTCCACAAATCCTTGCTTAGGAATGGTACACAAAACACATGCCTTAAGGATATTTGAATTCTGTGTCAACTTGTGGTAACTGTGCACAAGTCTAAAGCCCAGAGTGTTAATCAAGTAACAAAACTGAAAGGGAACTTTCTGTTTCTGTGGATAATATTCTCTAATTCACTGGTACAATGTGTATTATTTGAGGTTCACGTTCATCTCAATGATCCACCTACCCACAAGACATCTCTAAGTCTTAATTGCTTCTATCATAAGATACCAACTTTCTTCTGTGTGCCATCATACTTAGCAAGGAAAGGGCAATATTCTGACCGACAAATTTTCTTTATTTATCATTTGTGGTACTTTGAAAAACATTTACTTAATGGATTGATATTATTATCATTCATATCATAAGCAAATGAAATGTAGAATATAATGACATGATGCATATATTCATTAAAATAGTATTTCAAAAACACCATTAGAAATGGGAAGTTAAAGATGCAAGAAACAGCCACATGCTTGGAAACAAATGAAGCTGAACACAAATTCTCTGAGGAAACCTGATGAAACATTAGCATTAAATGTGATAGAATGAGAGGGGGTAGAACACCAGGACAGGCAGAAATACTGAACTCTAGTTAACCCTATTTTCTACGGACTGTAACATTAATAAATTTAATTTTGTGCTAGCATTCTGCATGAATGTTTTTTTAAGGGACAATTGTCGTCCACCAGATAAATCATCTGGCTTTGACACCCCAGTGAAATACAGTTGAGTACAGAAACTCATTCACCTCCATTGGGTGAATTATGCATGTTGTCACACAGCTCAAATACGACATACTGTGCAAATGAACACTATCTGATTCACTTTTCTTTAGATGTACCCCCAGTTGGCTGATTATCAAGTTGCACTGATGTAATAATATTATGGTAACATTAGACAGGCAATGGGACTACTCTTAATAGCAGTCAGTACGAATGAGAATAAAGAAAAAATTGTGTAAAGTAAGAGAATTAAAATGAAACAAAGGCAATCAAGATTCCCAGTATAGCAGAGAAATTGTCCACAACATATGAATGACTATTAGCGTGTTACTGCAAGTTAACACCATTCAGCTTATGAAGTATTTGTTTTACAAACCATGCAATAGTTGCTTCATGATAAATTTAATCCAACATTATTTTTATATCTGAAAAGAATTTACCCTATATGAACCTCTTCACGTACTGCATTGACAATGCCTCGTCTATTTTACACATTTACAGCAAACAACTAATTAGTGTGATCAAATTATCCCAAAAATACTGTACCTTTTTTTCTTCTAAAATCATTTGAAGAGGAACATCCGTTGTAAGGTCACCTTCAACAAACCTCAATATTTCTTTGCATCAGCAATATTGTCAAACCTACAGCTGCTAATTTGTTTAGTGCCATCAGTTGCAAATTGGTGCACAACTGATTTTGATTATCATACATTTATTGAATTTAGTGCAATTTTTGGTGAGTTATAAACAGTTATATTCTCAAGTACCCATAAGCAATCACAGTTGCAGTGTTCTACAGTTAAATCCAGAAAGAAGGTCGTTACACAAACCAGTTTCTGACTGGGTGAAAAACATCAAGTTTAAAGTTGAGGCTGGGGAAAGTTTTCTCAGTACAATCATTCAAAATAAGCATCTTAGTGACAGCCTTCCACCTTGTTAGTTAACGGTATGAACATTTCAATTCTATGCTAAAGATCACTTGGCATGGCTCAGGAGTGTCATGCTGGCATGGCAGTGATGTCTTCAGCATTAAATGATATATTACTGGTGACTGTAGAACCTAAATATGTGAAAATATTGTGACGCACAATGACGTATTACTACCATGAACACATATAGTCTATCAAGCCAAGTTTCACTTTTGAATCTGACCTATCCAGTATAAACTGGGATAATAACGCAGTAACAATCTCCAGTGTCACATTACCAATGCTGATAGAAGGCAGTATGGCAACATTCTGGACAATGACTTGACTTTTCTTGTTGTTGGTGGACAAACCAAACCCTTTAATTGCATGAGCGAGTTTGCTGGTTTGCTGGTGAAGGTGTTTCTTGGTACGGAATGTTAAATCAATATCGTCCCCATACAGCAATTTTCTGATGTGGACTTGGCATTCCTTTGTCTTGGATCTCGGGTAGGTTAGGCTGAAGACCTCTCTGTCAGTTCTGATACGTAAGTACACCCTCTGCAGATGACCGCATGCATATGCCAGTACAAAGAGATAAATATGCCAAAGAATGCTGATGAATGGTACAACACTGTTTGATCCCTTTTGGAACTCAGAGTTCCACTGTTGCCCCATTATTGTCGACCTCATCCAGCATGTTATCATGCAAAGAGGAAATTAAATTATGCACATTTGTCATACAGCCAATTGTGTTCAGCAGCTTAGGTAGACCACCTCTGCTTGTACGGTCAATGCCTTGATAAGATCGATAAAGGCAATATACATAGTGGCTTCCTTTGTTCACGGCATTTCTCTTGCAGCTCATGATGACATTACCATATCATGTCATGTGACCAACAGTACAAAGGTCTCGGGGGGCTTCTGGATCATGAGGCCTAGGTTGTAGTCCTATCTCCTCCAGAGGCCTGTAATAGCATCCCTAAGCAGGTTGATTAGAAAATAAAGATCTCAGTCTCTAGCTTATTGAGCTCTGTACCATCTTGACTGTGTCACCTGTGTAACATACAAAGTTTCTCTTGCGTGACCAACTTCATCTGAGTGTCTGCCAGTGTTAGAATATGGTTTCCTCTTCATGGCTCTTGTATTTGGATCACAGGAGTACATTGACTTTGAATAAAATATCTTAGGAAATTTGATAATGTCCTCATAAATGTGAAAATTTCTAGTTGTAATTCTTCTCTCGCAATCAGTGTTCAGTCCAGGCACAGCAATGTCTTCCACCTACTCATCTTCTTCACAATTATCTTTTATTGGTTGGGTAATGCTTTTTCCTCCATGCTGACATCTTGAAGAGTCCCTGCAGTCCACTAATTTCCAAGATGCCATTTCCTTCAGTTTCTAGCTCGAGGATTCTCTTGGTCAAGTCTACTTTTGAATATTCCTACACATTCCTCAAGGGTCCTTGAATCAATACCAATTCCAGCAACTGTACTTTCCATTACAGTCAAACGCAATTGAAACCTGCATGAGTTCAAGAAGGGTCTAGGCCCAAAACGTCAGCTTTCCTGCTCCTCTGATGCTGCTCGGCCGGCAATGTTCATCCAGCTCTACACCTTGTTATCTCAGATTCTCCAGCATCTGCAGTTCCTACTATCACTGAGTTCATCTGGAGCATCTTTAAACTTTGCTGTCACTTTTCTAATTCTTTCCATGTGATCTTTTTCTCACATTATCATTGCTCCACAGTTTTCACATGCACCGCTCCAGTATTTGGTGACAACGGATACTTGCTGTCAGCATGTCACTGGGACTCAGGGTAGATGTATTCCACCAGGATCTTCAGTCTGACACAGGAATCAGAGGTGAATATTCTTCGTATGAAGTTGAGCAGGGAGATGCCTCAATAGGTGTTGCAGTCACTGCATCTACCTTGATCTTGTGCAGGGACAGAATTAAAATTGAGGTACTTCGCTGAAATAAATGTGAGATTTAAGTACAAATTGAATGTAGCATGAAAATTATGCTCCCTGATCTTTTGCGCTGGTTTTAAAAGCATCATGCGGGAAAGTGATGACAACCACAATAATCCGATGGAGGGTCTAGGCCCGAAACGTCAAGCTTTCCTGCTCCTAAGATGCTGCTTGGCCTGCTGTGTTCATCCAGCTCCACACCTTGTTATCTTGGAATCTCCAGCATCTGCATCTCTAATTGATCATGCCCTCCAGAATGAATTACTCACCAATTGGAGTTACTACTAATTTTTTTTTTGCAGGCTTTCAAGAAAGCTCTAAAACCCAACCTGATTGTTTTGGGCCCAAGGATGATAATAGCAGTATTTTATATGATTACATGAATAAAAATGAATTATTAGACTCTGATTTAAATGGAAAACAGCTTTGGATTTTTTTTAAAGAAGTGTCATAATCAGCAATTTAAAATTTGGATAATTACAGATGGAGAATTGACATGGAGTTGAAATTCACAGCAGGATTGCAGACGGCAGTTTCTACAGTTCCAGCAATCCACAGCTCCATTGAGGGTGCTGCTCGGACAGCAGGTAGACTCACAAAGGAAGCTTAATGGATGCAAGATCCCAATAACTCATGGACTTCACGCAGGGGTCTTTTGCCACCTAAGAGAAGGGGTTCATAGGGATGAGTTTTAGAGGCCATACAGTTAGGAAGGGGCTGACTATCTTTTCAGGGGTGCCCTCCACAGATAGTGCCCCTTACCTTCCTGCCATCTTAAAACCTTGTCAAAATAAGAATGCTGCCTAGTTCTGTCTGCCTGTCCATGCCAATACAATATAGTCATGAAAGCAAGATACTGTAAATGCTGGAAATTTGAAACAAACATCTGGAGAAACTCAGCAGGTCCAGCAGCACCTGTGGAGAGATAAACAAAGTTAACATCTCAAGAACTGAGGCCTAACATCTGAAGACATACCAGGCTCAAAGCGTTAGTTCTGTTTCTCTCTTCACAGATGCTGCCAGAACTGCCAATGTATTACAGCACTGGAAGAGTAATATTGGGTTCAATTGAACTTTTAGTAAATTGATCCTTTAACACTTATTTATATATGGTGGAATGGCTGCTAATTCCACTGTCCACATACCCTGCCCGCTCCATATTGTGGAGCTGAGCTTGGGAGTGGGTGGGAAGGTGGTGAGCTAACCTCCCAATATATGCCATTTACCAATAAAACACCAGGCAGGGCCTGTAATGTGAGTTTTGCCTTCAGTAAGATATCTTTACCTGATGAAAGAATGCTTATGTTATCCTCATAACATTAAGAAATTAGGTGTGGACAACATAGTATTGAAAGGACCAACAGACATTAGCTACAGCTGGTTATTATATGTAATTATTACATTTGCAGACACGTGTGTCTGAGCCAGTATTGGGTTATTCAGTTGCAACGGAAAGTCATGCTATTAGTCACTTCAACTCAAGTAATACGGTGTCTTAGATATTTATATTCACGGGTCACATGCTATGGTACAATGATGAGACCATGTGTATGCCTCCTAAAGGTATTCTGATATATGACATGTGACTTCCTACAGTGTGGAAACAGGCCCTTCAGCCCTACAAATCCACACCAATTCTCACAGCATCCCACCCACATCTACACCCCTAAAACCCAGCTAATCTACACATCCCTGAACACTATGGGCAATTTACCATGGCCAATCCACCTAGGCTGCACATCTTTGGACAGTGGGAGGAAACCCACACAGACACAGGGAGAATATGCAAACTCTACACAGACAGTCACCTGAGAGTGGAATCAAACCTGGGCCCCTGGTGCTGTGAAGCTGCAGTGCCACCCATATTATAGATCTTAAAAATTATACCAATATACTGCCTGTGAGATATCACACAACAGGCTTCTGACAAAAATATTTTTTTGTGATAGCTTTTAGCATTATTAATTAAGTTTCAAGTTATCATTTAAAATACATTAAGAGACATACTTTGAAGCAAACCTAAAAGTAAATTACATTATAAACTCTATTTGGTTGCATTGACCGATTACAGATTTTGTGTTCAGTATTATGTAAATTGTCTTAAGCAAAAACTTATGGGAGAAACAAATACTTTTGAAAACAGACACAAATTTTGTTGACATATGCACCTAGATTGCTGGTTATGCCCTGAAACTCCTGGCCCAGTTGCTTAACCTCTCAATGGGAGTGCCATTTGATTCTCAAAAGGGTAGCACCTTAAAATCAGGTTCAGTAAAATAGGTGCCTACGGATCCAATGAAGATTATACAGTACATGTTTATTCCTGCACTGCATGTGTGCTATCCAGAATATTAATCAGGGCTCCTTCTTCAGTATCAAGTGCTCATGTTTGCAATAGGCACTCATCATTTTACTGTGGGGAAATGGTGTCTAACATTTGTTTGAAGTATACTTTGAAAAAAATTAATTCTTACTGGCCACTGGCTGGTGGTCAATATTCTCTGGTACTTGGCAGCCAAATAAAACGGTCCTTAAATGGCCCACTAGAGAGTGCTGCCATAAAGATAAGCTTTACTTTATTTCATTCCAGGTTCTGGCTGGCACTTGAATCAAAGGATTTGAGATTCCCAGCACTGGCAAACTGTCTCTGGAATCACGTGTGGCCCCTGTAGTTCACTGATAATAAATAAATGAGTTGGCTACCCAATTTCCCATGGTCCTCCCCTGGCCACCTCAAGTGACAGCAGCATGCGCACACTGGGATGATATGTGGATTTGGATGCAGTGTAGTATAATGGTTTTACTGTGTAATATGTAAATGAGCCAAAGCATTTGCCATCACGGAAATGTGGCAATGTTTTTTGCCATAGTCATGCTCCCTTACTGTCTCAAGGCAAGTTGAATTCCTTGTTAGATGCTGTTACTGTTTGTTATTTTGTAAATAAAAGTTACCCTCTTTCACCCAACCTCAGCAAACTCTATACTCGGGTATTCTTTGGCAACACAAGACCAAGAATAATTTAAAATATTTTTAATCAACCTGTTTGAACCTGTTATGACACACTTCCAGAGCAGGTGGGACTTGAAGAAGACAAAAAATCAACCAACTATTAAACAAGTGTTTTGGATTTCCACTTATATGGAATCCAGTGGTGTATTTGAGTACTGCTAAGATACCATACATTGGTAAATTTTACAGCTTGAAGTAATGTTGTGCCCTTATCAACAAGTGCAATAAATATTTCAAGATATGTAATCCCTGCCCCATTGCATCATGAAAGGGGAAGTGTACGGTTTCAACAATGTGACCAAGTGCTATGTGATAATGTCAGTTTTGTTGCTTGGACTTCTACAGCTCAGTAACATTTTCTGTGGTCAAATCTGGTAAATATAGGTTCCTTTGTCTATACAACAGTAGCTTGTTTGTTGAGAAGATGCTAAGCAGTTACATTAAAATATGTAAACAAGATACTAGTTAACTAGCTGACATACCAGCCGGAAAATTCCAAACAATAACAACACACTTGAGCTTTATTGAGAGGCTTTCAGATGTAACTGCAGCAAGGCGAGGGAATTTTTCACTGCAAACCTTACTAAGATGAACTTGCACTATGCTCTTGAACGTTCACCAATGTGTATATCTCATTCGATCATGTTTGGCCTCAACAGCACAGTATTGAAGGTTGAGTTTATGAGATACTTAAAGAGCGTGGCTCACATCAGGATCTCTTTAAATAGCAATTAAAACAAAGTACCATCAGTTTTATAGGTTGTCTAGTTTACAGATGCTAGAATAATTGACAAGTGCTGGCAAGCATAGTCATGCTCTGACATGTATGGCAGGACACAAATTCGTGCCTGCAAACTTCCACATGTGGCTGTTGTTACAAGCTTTGGGTCTTGTTATACATCTTCTTTTGAACAGTAATACAGTATGGTCATTCCAATTAATATTACCTTACATTTAAGGCTTTCCCATATTTTTTAATATCTAATTATATTAGAGTATGTAGAAACTAGCTTCCTTGTAACATAGAACTGTCCCTAACCAGTCAAATCAATCATCAGAAATTATCTTCACATAATTATGCAGCAAGATGAGAATCATTGGATCATTTTGCTCAAAATTAACTTGTCATACCGCCCTTGCAGACTAACTTCCAAGACTGGTGAAAGCCTCTCTCAACAGATTTTACTTCAAATACCAAACCATCAATACATGTTTCTGTCTTTTGTTTTTACCTTCACGCTGTCACCCATGATCTCAGCAGGGAAAACGAGCTATGCCAAACACTCCCCTCCATAGAATCACAGAATCCCTACAGTGTGGAAACAGGACCTTCAGCCCAACAAGTCCACACTGACCCTCAGAGCATCCCACCCAGACCCATTCAACACAACACACCTAATCTACACATTCCTGAACACTATGGACAATTTATTACGGCTAATCCACCTGGCTTGCACATCTTTGGATTGTGGGAGAAACCCGGAGCACCCAGAGAAAACCCATGCTGACACAGGAAGAACATGCAAACTCCACACAGACAGTCGCCCGAGGGTGGAATCCAAGCTGGGTTCCTGGTGCTGTGAGGCAGCTGTGCTAAACATTGAGCCACCATGCCACCCCCTTGCCATGCATCTGAGCAGGGACTTCACAGCTTCTTTGAAAGAAATACCTCCATTTTTTCTTTTGATCATCCTATGTGAATACACTCATTTAAAAATGGTATCTAAATCTGAATCCTTTCCATGGAATAGTGATTAAGCATCCTGCATGACACTTCATGTCAGAAGCACAGGAAAGAGTAAGAAAGTATTTGCAAGGAAAAAAATGAAAGCCAACAAAAGTAGAAAGAATTTTATAGGCAGAGATAACAAGGCATAGAGCTGGATGAACACAGCAGGCCAAGCAGCATCAGAGGAGCAGGAAGGCTGACGTTTCGGAAGA
>JAHRHZ010000069.1:25897196-25917060 GCA_024137785.1 Ginglymostoma cirratum | reverse complement strand
GAGGAAGAGTCTAGGCCCGAAACGTCAGCTTTCCTGCTCCTCTGATGCTGCTTGGCCTGCTGTGTTCATCCAGCTCGACACCTTGTTATCTCAGATTCTCCAGCATCTGCTATCTCTGAAAGAATTTTATAGGCAGCTTGCTGGATTTGTTAACCACAAAATCAACACATATTGGCATTTCATTACCTAAATTCTTAATTTATCCATGATATTTGCAATAGCAGATCTCAAAAGGGGAAAGTAAATAGAAAAATACCATTTTAAAATTTAAAGAAGAGTGCTGACAATATCATCAGTAAGCAATTTGAATGGAGTTACTCAGTTTGACCATGGAATGAAGTATGTTTCATCAACCGTGTCTTTTTAGCTCATACACACCAACACTTCATTTACCTAATGGCTTTCTGCTAAATTCACCTTTCCGTAAAAACCTAATTCTAAAGGAGAGGCAAGAGCTCAAGTTCAATCTTTGATTTATGCTGCATGAGTAGTTGACTGCTGGGGTGGCATTGTGGATTTTACGGTCGACAATCAGCATCTCTACGTAGATTAACTGAAATAAAATTTGGTTTTCTATCTATGATCAGCATTCTTGAACCACTAGAAACTGTGTTTGCACATTGGAAGGGGTTGGCTGCCATTTTATCAAATAGCCTGCCAATTATCCTTAGCTCAGTTCATACATAATGAGTGGCCACTTAGAGGAAGCATTGGAAGGCATCCATTACCTACAAACAATCTCCCGGCCTGTAACAATACATTCTGGAGCAAAGAGGAGAAAATTAAGGATGGAAAAAAAGCCTTTCTAATTAAACTCAATCCACTTATGTGGTTGAGATCAGCATTTACTTTTTACGTTGATGTTTTCAATTCAACAGTTGAAGTAAAAACAAAAATCGATAAGTTTGTTACGATAATTTTATTGTTGAGATGTGTAATTATGGAAAGTGGGGCAATTGGCCCTTTTAAAAATAAAGCTCCTACAAAGGTTCCGAAGCTTCGGTCATGTGACTATGAATCATTAATGGTTCATTAACAGTGCAGATTACAGGGCCACAGGTACAAGGTCACCTTAAACCAGCAGCAGGCAATGCAGTGGTAAGCAAATAAGATATTCTCATCAGAAGTTCAGTGGCATGAAGATCAATAAGAGTGATGTGAATGGATCAAACCTCTGCTGACACAAAACATATATTCAGTCTCAAAGGAATAATTTTCAACTTTAATGGGGGTGGGAAATCAGTAGCCATGATTAGACATATACTGCCCTATATACTCACCCACAGTAGCATAACAGGCTCTCAGTTTCCACCCCAGCAAAATTGATCACTATTTTATGTTATCATGATTGGATAGATATTAAATTGTTGACCTTAAACTTCAGTGACAATAGTGAATTATTCAAGGACTGTAAGATTGAAAGAAAACAATGACGCAGCATATGGGAAACGAGATGTAAAATTGCTTTTGACAGAAAAAATAAAACACAGAAAACGAGCAGAAAATCATCCAATAGAAATATAACCAATGGAGAAAAGAACCATAAATTCAGGTTTTATGTTTCCCATTTCTGCATATTATCTGGAAAACTGCATACTCTGCAGTATGTACAAAGCACAACAGTATAAAAAAGATAAGCAGCTGGTGGATTTTTGTCTGCATTCCTGACTCTGCAAGATGTATCAACCACTATTGTGTATCCAATTAACTGACTCATAGCAACAAACTGACACAATATAATCCAAACTAAATAAGACCTCAATACACAGGTTTCAAGAGATGTGCCAGGGGTCCAACAGATACTCGACCTCTCTTTGTTAAGGAAATGTACCATGAAAGTTTGACTGCAAATATATTAAATGGAAGAGAGCCTTCAATTCCCTTTCTGCATTTTTTTACAATTCAAGATCCCTAGTAGTTAAAACATTTTACTCTCCCGCATTTGACCTGGAACTTGATTTGCTGCTTTCAAGCACTTTCAGAAGCATCTTTGGAAACTCGGTGTTATTAAAAGAAATCATTTCCATCAGTATTTATTAGCGATAGAGTCAGAAATAATTTGTTAAGTTTCGAGGACAGGCACAGCTGACCTATAAAAGGCAGAGGTGTTTTCTTTAGACATAATAAGATTGCAATTTTAAACAACATACTTTTGTTCAGTTCAGGCCGATTTTAAAAATAATTTTTCTATGTTAAGACCATTTTCAATGTTAATCTATGTCCAAGGTTTCCAAGAGTATAGCCAAAAATAGCCAATCCAGCATAAAAGATTGAGGAATTTCACAAACAAGTTATATGTGTCCCAAAGTAAACACCAGTCGGCTGTTGCGCTGCTTTAAAAAAAACTTGTGCTAAATGCCCGACCCAGTCAACAAAACTGACTACACATGCAAATCAAATGAATCACCGTGGCAAATTTCTGCTAATTGTGTTGCTGTGGTTCTTCAAGGTAGCCCTTAAAATTTTTTTAGATGCAAGGACACTATGAGGCACCTTCTAAAAGCTTGAATATATTTTAAAAAGTATTTTATCTCCTAAATATCTGGCTACAGTATAATTAAAAGAAATAGAAAATGATTCAGTATCATTTTAATGTTCAGTTATTTCACATAAGCTCACCCACAGGACAAAACATTTCAATTATAAATATTTTATTCATGTTTTAGGAGGTGGTGGACAGTTGGTCACTGGACAAGTAATTTAGAACCCAAGGTTTATGTTCTGGGTACACAGGCTAAAATCCCATAATGGTAGGTAGTAAAATTTCAATTCAACAAATACCTGGACTTACAAGCTAGCTGAATGATGACCATGTAACCATTGTCAATTGTCATAAAGACCCATCTGCTTCACTAATGCCGTTGAGAGAAGGAAATCTATCATCCTTTACTGATCTGGTCTACATATAACCCCAAACCTACCGCAATGTGGTTGACTCTTAAATGCCCTTTGAAGTGATCTAATAAGCCGCTTAGTTGTGTCAAACCACTACAAAATCCAACATGGAACATAAACTAAATGGACATCTGGCATTGAACTGGACATTGGGAACAACAACAGTAAACAAGAAGCTTGGTCAACCCTGAAGAGCTCTCCTTACCAGTGTCTGAGAACTAGTGTTAGAATTGGGAGAGCTGATTCACAGATTCATCAAGCAACAATCTTGCATATTCATACTCATAGAGTCATACCTTCCAAACAATGTCATCATCTTCCCTGGTTTTGTCCTGTGCCACTTTCCCCCAACCCCTATAACTAGTCCCAGTTCTTCTCCATGTTGAAACCAATGTTAAGGCTGTCAAAGGGTTACAAGGGCACAAAATGTACTCTAGGTCAGGGAAGTACCATGACTGACCAAGCTGGTCAAATCCTAAAGGACAAAACTGCTAGAGTAGATCTGTGGCAGGTAGTGAGACATCCAACGAGAGGGAAAAATCTACCTAACCTCATCTTTTCCAATCTGTCTACCTGTTGAAGATATATCTGTCAATGACAGTATCAATATTTGTGGAGACTATACCCCTTCTTCTCATTGAGGACACCGTCCATCATGCTGGGTGTCATTATCGGTGTGCTACATGGGACAGATGAGCAACTCAAAGCTGAGATCCATGAACAGCAGCAGAATTGTGTTCAACTACAATCTGAAACCCCATGGTTTGGCTTTTCCACTTGCAAACCATTACCGTCAGGCCATGAGATCAACCCTGTTTCATTGAAAAGTGAAGGACTACCTACCAAGAACATTATCAGGTACACATGTAAATGAGGTATCAGCCTGATGAAGCTACAAAACAGGACCACATGCACTGCAACAGTGGAAACAGCATGCAACAGTCAGACCTAAAGAATCCCTCAACCACCATATCAGATGAAAGCCCTGCGGTGTGCCACATTGAGTCAGAAATGAAGGTGGACAATTAAACAACTAAAATGAAGTGGACACTTCATAAATATATTTATCCCCAGTGATGGGGGAGCCCAGCACATCAATTTAGACAAGGCTGAATATTTGCATCCAGCTTCCCCTTGAGGTTCCAACCATCACAGATGCCAGTCTTCAACCAATTCAATTCACTCCATGTGACATAAAAAATGGCTGGACAGTGAATACGACAAAGTTTATGGGCCCTGAAAATATTCCAGTAATAATACTGAAGACATGCATTTCAGAACCAGTTGCACTCCTAGCCAAGCTGCTCCAGAACAGCAACAAGACTGGCATGTACACATCAATGTAAAAAATTGCCCAGATGTGTCTTATGCACAAGAACCAGGACAAATGCAACCCAGCCATTTATTCCCGCATCATCCTACTCTCAACTATCTGCAAAGTGACAGTAGAGGTCAGCAACAGTGCTACCAAGAGGCACTTGCAAAGGAATAACCTGCTCAGTGACACCCAGTTTGGATTCCACAAAGGCCACTCAGCTTCTGGTCTCATAGCAGCCTTGGTTCAAAGAAGTTTTACCTCAGAGGTGAGGTGAAAGTGACTGCCCTTGATATGAAGGCAGGATTTGATTCAGTATAGCATCATGGAGCTTTAGCAAATCTGAAGTCAATGGAAATTAGGTGCTGGCGTGGGGCATAGCCTGAGGCTGAACCATCTTCAGCTGCTTTGTCCATTACTTTGCTGCATCAATAGGGATGGAAACTGATGATTGCACAATGTACAGTACTATTCACAACTTTTCTGATACTGAAGCAGGGAAAATCCTCATTCAACAAGACATGGTCAATATCCAGACTTGTGTTGATAAGTGACAAGTTATATTTGTGATACATAAGTGGAAGGCAGTGATCATGTTCAATAAGTCAGAATCTAACCATTACTCCTTTATGGTCAATGGTATTAATATCATTGAATCCCCACTATCATCAACCTGGAGTCACCATTGACCAGAATCTGAAATGGACCAATCGTATCATTCTGTGGCCACAAGAGCAGGTTACAGACTCCGAAATCACTGTGGTGAATAATTCACTTCCTGTATCTGTAACATCTACCCACCATCCACAAGTAAAAATCAGGTGTATAATGGAATATTCTCCACTTGCTTGAATGGGTACAGCTCCTAGACACTCAAGAAGCTTGACATTATCCAGGACAGAGCTACCTGGTTTATTGGCAGCCCATCACCCATCAATGCACAGTGGCAGCAGACTGTATATTTATAAGACACACTGCAATAACTCACCAAGGCTCCTTCAAAAGCACTTGTCAACTTCTCCCAAATAGAACAAGAAATGCAGATGCATGGGAAAGCACCACATGCAAGTTCCTTTCTGAGTCACACGTCATCCTAACTTAGAATTACATGGCCACTCCTTGACTGTTGCTGCATCAAAATCCTGAAACTCTCTCTAAATGCACTGTGGTTGCAGTGTATTTTGTAGATGGTACACACTGCTGATGAGTATCTGTAGTGAAGAGAGCGGACATGGAAGGTGGCAGATGGGGTGTTAATCACTAAGTGATTTTCCCTGGATGGTGTTGAGCTTCTTGAGTGTTCTCTGTCCTGTATCCAAACAACAAGTGGAGAATATTCAATCACATTCTTGGCTCGTGCCTTATAAAGGCCAGACAAGCACTGTGGACACAGGAAGTAAGTTACATGCTGTAAAATTTCTAGCTTCTGTCAGACCTACTGTTGTAGCCACAGTATTCAGAAGGCTGGTTCAGTTCCGCTTTTCATCAATGTTTTTGATCCTGTAAACCCACAGGATATTGATAGTGGGGTACTGACAATGGTAATGCCATTGAATGTCAAGCAGCAATGGTTAGATTGTTTTGTTTCAGATGACTTCCTGGCTCTTTTATGGTTTCAATGTTGTTTACAGTCAAGGCAACTGAAGGTGCAGGTGCCAAAGATGCTGTGATGAAACTCAGAAACACACAAGTTTGCAAGAATTGAAAGAGCAGAGATTTTGGAAGGCTGTTTAGCTGGAGAAGCTGCTTAATCATCATTTACGATCCATTTTCTGCTCAGTCACACAGACACAGAGTCCATCTGGGGAGGAACCATTGTAGATCACACCATTAATGACAGAAAGTTGAATCATACCGAACAGATCATTAACAACGCAACTGATGTTTTTCTTTCTCCATTGTTCAATGTATTTGCAATTAATGACTAAATTATGTATTTGAATTCAAAGAAGTATCTGTTTCATCAACTAATTGGGGGAGAACTTACAACTGTGAATGAAGATAACAAGAAAGCATTTATGAATACTGTTTTGTTCTAAATTTATACAGTCATTACATGCACAAGTGTCAAAAAAATTCCATTTGTGATTCATTTTATAACAGCAGACTTTGCTCAATATTAGGAAGGCCTACACAGGAGTACATTTTATGTAATATATGTGGACTTTGATTTCAGCCAAGACACTGTTCGAAAAACAGTTAACATATATTCTTGCCACTGGCAGCATTACATCTCTGGTGGCTTGGCAAGTGGTGGATGTTAGACCTCTTAAACTAGGTCTTCATGCCTCTGGAAGTTTCCAAAGGTATTTATGAAATGTGTTATAAAATGCACCAACTCCTGCCTTGGAATGTTTGATGTCTAAGGGGTTGCATCCAAGAGATCAACATTCTTGTAAAGAATAGAATAAGCTTCAATAAAATCACCTATGGACTCAGGAAAGAAACAGATGAAAATGAGAAAATCTACATTCATAAAAATGAAGATGTAGCATAAAAGGCAGAGATGCTTAACACAATATTTCAATAACTGCAGCCTGCAACATGTATTGCAAACCTCACACCAGATTAAATTTGCTTCAATTTTATATTAATTCTCAGAACTATAATTACCTCTGAAAAATTTCTGCACATATTTTTTGTGCTACATACTTACCAATTATTCACCAATTACAATTTTAATGAGAACTTATGGTACAGAACTTGCATGCTTGTCAGTTTCAACACAAAGTATTGTTGTGGCATGAAGCAAACCATACAAAAAGCCTGAGTTTAAAATCTCTAATTTATCTGTCAACTGACTTTAATACAAGCTGTTGTTATTTCTTTTCAACAAAATATTCCCACAAAATGCTGACATACCAGAGGTTTGAACTTGAAAACACAGGAATTGCTGGATAATAAAGGTCCAGTTAGTTCTTCTTTGAGCATTTTCATGGTTGTTTGGCACAATACTGTAAATTGTTCACTAATCCATAATAACCAATCTATAAATTTGTCAAAAGCAGATCCTGGCATAACGTGAAGAAAATCCCAGCACTGAATAGCTTTGGGAACTATAGGCCCAAAATTACCTGTTCTTTCCATTCATACAACTTTCTATTCAAATCTTAAACCACTTACATACTGTATCCCAGTAAAAATTTGTTTCTTAAAGATATCTAGTTTGCATTTGAATGTATCAATGCTAATGCTTCCATTATATTCGTGAACAGTTTTCACTGATTGAACACTTGCCTAGTGAAATACTTTTTTGTAGAATTGTTTTGAACTTACCTCCCTTTAAACTCCCTTTAATGTCCTGCTGCTCTAGACAAGACGGAGTAGCTTGTCATAGTTTAAGTTTACTCTTTAGAATCCTAAAATCAGTAATCATATTTTTTCACCACATTTTCATTAAGGATATGCTCACAACTTCCTTAATCCAATATCTTCATTCCTTTCTGGATTGTGGCAACCAGAATTCTACAAGACCAAGTATTCCAAATTTCACATGAATGATCTATAAAGTAGCAGGACATTTTGGCTCCTTATTGATCTCTGAATGAACCACAACATATGATCTGAGTTACTCAATGCCACTCAGCATTTTTGCAACAGCTTGAATTTACTATCAACCAGGACTTCCTGATTGTAACATAAATATTGATTTAATTCAATTTAAGTACTATTCACCTTGACCCTGAGAAACACTGCACATTTCTCGACATTGAATTCTATTTCGCATCTCTCTGCCCAATTATCCAGTCGAATCAAATTCTTCTGTAACATAAAAATATAGGAAAATACTATGGATGCTGTAAATCCGTTCCAAAGAACAATCAAATTGGACTCAAACTTTGACTCTGAGGTTTCATAGATGCAAGACCTGCTGAGGTTTTCCAGTACTTTGTCTTTATTTCTTCTGCAACATAGCCTGTTTGACTTTGCATATCTATCACCTCAATTAGCACTGTATCTCATTGAATGTGATCACCTTACCACATATCTATGATATTAATAATGTCCCATCTATCAAAACCTTAAGATCACACTTGTCTTACTTGTTTGAGTTCTTGCATTAATCAAACCCAGCTCCAATGATTTCAACTTTTGCTGCTTTTGTTTCAAATTCAGGTTTATCCATTTATGGATATACACCTGAATAGTGAGGCCCACGTTGACTCTATATTTGGTCTTGAACATAGATTCCATCAAGCCAGTGAGGTATGGAGAGGAACCTTTCCAGTGAACCAAGATCAGGAGAGTAGTGGTGCTGCAAAGAAACTAACAGTGACAATCAGAGCCAATGGGAGAGAAGCAATTTGCAGCGGCTTGGGTTCTTTTATTATCAAATGTCAGAAGGAGAACGCCCGCTTTCCTAGCTCTCCATTTGAGGAAGCATTCTTCATCCTTCATTTACATCCGTCTTCCCTGAACTTTGAGCAAACCAGTCTTGTACTGAAAGTCTTAAATAGTCATTGGGTTGATTATTTGTTGATGCAAATGAACTGTCATCATTTTTTTCAGTCATGGCTATTGCATCTCATTCTCTGCCTTCTCGAATATAGAGAATAGCATGCTTACGAGTATAAGTATGAATACCCACCCATCATGTTGCTTTAAGAAGGTTGCTTAGTACATAAAAACTGAACATTATGCAGCTGAATGTCAAGGCTAATGTATTTATGATGATATCAAGTCTCCAATAACCAGAATATCAAAATAGCATGAATCATAAATGTTTTTTCTAAATATATGTTTAATTGATACTGAAAAATATAGCCAGAAAAAATTTAATGCTTTAATGAGGATCCATGTCTATCACACCAGTTTATTTGTTTCATTAAATTATCTACTTGGTCCTTGTTGAGTAATTTGTTTAAGTTGCAGCAAGTACTTTCAAGTTTTACATTTTATCTACAGCATCAATGAGGCTTGCATCAGCCATCAGTTAGAAAACACAAAAATTAATTTTACAGTGGCATTTAGGATAAAATAAAATAACACTAAGCAATAATCCATCTGGCTTGGACAATAAGATGTCTAGCTAAGCATGATATCACAAATATGTAGGCATATTGTCTATTTTACTCAACTAACCAGTTAATATGCCTTTAAAAAGAGCTCAAGAATTTTTACAAATTGAGCACATGACTTCTGATTGAACTGGTGACAGAATTGACTATACTTACCTTGTGACAAGAAATTTTCTGCAATTCAATAAACATTTCCAAGGGTCAACAGAAACATCGACAACGGCTTCCCTGGAAGTGTGAATAACATTTAATATCTCATCAAAAACCCAAAAGAATGAGTGCCATCATAGTTTACAGCTGAGACAGTTAAAACATTAATTATCTCAGTTTGAAAACAATGGACGATTGGTAATCCATACCTAATGCCTAACATGGAAGCATGATTAGATAATTTGGGATAGGAGCCATTATTAAGTTTTGAAATGAATAAAATCTGCCTGTGAACAGACCTTGAGTACAGAGACCCCAGGAGAATCACGTAAATCACCACAAGACAAACATCTTGAAACTGCCACTGTTTCTCTGCAGAGACACAAATGGCTACATTGATCCAGGCTACTCAAAGCCACAATCTACAGTGCTGTAATAGTGAAACAAAGGAGTCTCAACTCACTCCTATTCTGCTCAATTCATCTGTGGGAAACTCCAATAACTTAACCACAGAAGCCATCACAATTACTGACTTCAAGTTTTCTACCACTTCACCTCAGAATGAGAATCTTCAAGAAAGCCAGACCTACAATGATAGTGGAAACTGATCTCATTTTTCATCTTCAACTGTAACCTTTGTCATTTCTTTGAATCTCTGTATCTGTATTTTAGCAAACAAGTTCATCACTTTTTACACAAGTAATCTAGTGCATTTTTTAAATTATTATTCATTCACAGGACGAGGGTGTCACTGGCTAGGCCTCCATTTATTTCCTATCTGTAAGTGCCCAGACTGCAGTTAAGAGTCTGGAATCTGGAATCACATGTAGGCCAGACCAGGTAAGGATGGCAGTTTCTTTTCCTAAAGTATGTTAGCGAACCATTTCTGACAATCAACTTATGGTCATCATTAGCCTCATAATTCCAATTTTTTATTGATTTCAAATTGCACCATCGACCATAATGGGATTCAAACCCAGGTCCCCAGAACATTACCTGGGTCACTGGATTAACAGCCCACTAATAATTCCACTCTCCCTTTTTGTAATAAATTCACCTCTTCTCTGAAGCATAAAATTGTGCAGCTAATTATTTTTAAGTTGAAACATTCAAAAACTAAAGGTGAGGGTGGAGGCTACATAGGAGTTTATACAAATTCTCAGCTCACATACCACTCCAAACATATGTCTGGTACATGGATATGATAATGAAGATTAAATTTCTCTGCACAGAACAGCATAAGATCATAAGAAATGGGAGCAGGAATGATCTATCTAACCCATCGAATGATCCATCTTTCAATAAAATTATTGTTGATCTGATTTGAGTTTTAACTCCACTTTTCTGCTGGTCCATCATAACCTTTAATTCTCTCAATAAAAAATATGCCCAATCCATAATCAACATATTCAGTGACCCAGCTTCCACAGCTAACTGATGTGGAGAATTCCAAAGATTAATGACCCTCTTAGTAGAAATTCCACATCTCAGTTCTGAACCCCTTATTTTGAAACTGTGTTCCAGAGTTTGAGATTCATTATAAAGGGGGTGTCTTCTTAGCAGCTATCCTGTCCAGTCCTCTCAGCTCACTTCGAATTCTTCTAAATACTGATGATTATGGGCTCAACCTCTGCACCGTCTCCACATTAGACAAGCCCTTCATCCCAGTAATCAGCCAAATGAAATTTCTCTGAACTACTTATAATGCAAGTATATCCCATTAGACCATAAGACACAGGAACAGAAATTAGGCCATCTGGCCCATCAGGTCTGCTTGCCATTCAATCATGGCTGGTAAGTTTTTCAACTCCATTCTCCTGCTTTCTCTCCCTAACCTTTGACCCCCTGTCAAACAAGAACCTATCTATCCCTTGTTAAGATCTTGATAGAAATCCAAAATCTCAGGTATTTTGTAAAAATATGAAGTAACAAGATTCACCACTACTTCACAGTGGCTGCCCCAAGCATTAGCTTGTTTCTCAGGACATTGTTATGAACCTTGGAATGCAACAAATGATCATGAACAACTGTTTCCCCTTTAGAAGGAAACAAGCTTTGGGCAAACAAAAGATTGACATTTCACCAAGATGTTGGTCTTCCAATGACAGTTAATGTTTTTTTTTCTGGAAATACATCTGAGAAAATGAGGAGAGTACAGAGCCCTGCATTACAGAGCTGTTTGCGATGAAGACAACTGCTTTTCTTTCCAAATCTCTTTTGCAAAGACGCATTCCAGAAGAAGGTGGGGAATGGTCTTTTCCTCAACATGAACAATGTGCAAAAGGTGAGACACTCCACGCTTCCAAAAAGGATCTGATGAGGAGTGTGTTTCTTACCATCAGCTAAGCTTCATTTTGATTCTCATTTGAAAGTTCTGATGTGGTATTTTGCCAAATGACTTTGACAGTCTGCCTTGGGAACAATCCAACAGAATCTACCATCTCCTTTTCCCACAGTCACCTGATGATGGTCCATGCAGATTGTTGCCTGATGGACTTGTGTTCAGAAGTGTTTTTCTGCGTAAATCTCTCCATGATGGATCAGTGGTATGGCAAGCTACAACTGATTGGAGCAATGTGGCCAAACCTATCCTTCACTCCTTCAAAATACTGGGGTCAGACTGACATGTACTGACACTTTGTGTAGCTTTTTAAGGCTTTGCATATAGCTTGATACAAACACAAAAAGGAAGCCATCAGGATGAGGGCAATGTTCGTACATTTTTTGCCACTTGGTCTACAGTTTTAACCGTCAAATCGCTGCTGACACAGTTCATGTTCAATCAGCAGGCAAAGCTAAAGATCGTTTGTATGCTCATTATGATGCTCCCCACATGCTCAGGTTTTTGCTTACCAAAGCTGCAGACTCCTTCCAGTTTTTAATGAACATCCCATATTTTCTGAATCATATCAGTGTCATACAGTAGGCTGCTAAATAAGATAACAGCCCGTGGTGTTAGTGACAATGTACTGGTATGAATTGAGGATTGGCTGACTGGCAGAAGGAAGACAAAGGAGATAAAAGGGTCTTTTTCAGGATGGCAGAGGGTGACAAGTGGAGTTCTGCAGGGTTCATGTTGGGACCACAACTTTTCATGCTATGTATTAACAGCCTGGACAGAGGAACTGAGGGCATTGTTACTAAAATTGTAAATGACATAAAGATACGTGGAGGGACAGGTAGCGTTGGGAAAGTGGGGAGGCTGCTGAAGGACTGGAACAGGATAAAAACATGAGCAAAGAAGTTGGCGCATGGAACACAATATGTGAAACTGTGAGGTTATGCGTTTTGTTAGGAAAAATAGGAGCAAAGTCAATTTTCTGAAAGAGGAAAGGCTTTGGAAATCTGATGGGCAAAGGAACTTGGGAGTCTTAGTTCAAGATTCTTTCAAGATTACCATGCAGATTCAGTTGGCATTTAGGAAGATAAATGCAATGTTCGCATTCATTTCAAGAGGAATACAATACATTAGCAGAGATGCACTGCTGATGCTATATAAAGCTCTGGTCAGATCACATTTGGAACTGTGAGCAGTTTTGGGACCCATATCTAGAGAAGAATGTGTTGGCCTTGAAGGGAGGTCCAGAGGAGGTTTACAAGAACAATCCTGGGGATGAAGGGCTTGTTATTTGTGTAATAGTTGAGGACTCTGGGTTGTACTTGATGGATTTTAGAAGTATGAGTAGGGATCTCATTGAAATTTACAGAATATTTCAGAGGTCTGGATACAAGTGGACTCCGAGAAGATGTGTCCACTGGAAGAGACTAGGACCCAAGGGCACAGCCTCAGATGAAATGATGACCCTTTAGAACTGAGATGAGGAGGAATTTCTTCATCCAGAGGGTGGTGAATTTGTGAAACTCATTGCTCTAGAAGGCTGCGGAGGCCAAGTCATTGAGTGTATTTAAGACAGAGATAGATAGGCTCTTGATTAGTAACAGAATCAAAGGTTATGGGAGAAAGTAGGAGAATGCAGTTGAGAAACATATCAGCCATGATTAAATGGTGGAGCAGACTTGATGAGTTGAAAGGCCTCATTCTGCTCCTATATCTTATGGTCTTCTATCCCAAGGACTTTTGATAGTTTAAACTGTTGGTGAAGAGGGAAAAAATTTCAGTCAGCCTAACTCAACAAGCAAGGCTTTGCTCTTTCTATGATTTACTTTTGACTTCCAGGGACTATTCCATGTAATAGGAAAACTCTGGCTTTACTGACTCTGCCATCCAGGACAGCCCCCCTGCCTGCATCCTTCCTGATGGACTCAGAAAAAAGTTTAAAACAACACACAGGCAGGAAAGACAGGTCAGACTTGCTTGACTCCAGACTTGGTTTGAAAACTTTCTGAAACTGTGTTACTGATGCTTGAGTAGAGGGGTTGAATCCAATTACAGATTTCCTGCCCAAACTGCATTTTGGAGACCACATCTATAATGACCTTCCCCAGTCCAAACAGATAGACAGGTGCCCCACCCACTGTCCTGCACCCAGATGATCTGATCCTGAGCAGTGCAAGGCTATCAGAGATCTGTAAGTTAATGACAACAGACATTATCCACATATCACCTTTCTTTGACATTTTATGAGTACAAACTGACAGTAGCTATGGCAGTTCAGCCAAATACAATAATTTGAACCAAGTTTGCCTATTACTTGGATTGGAGCCAGAAATGAGTCAGAAGAACGATTCAGTTCATCAATGCACTGTCGCTTCCCTCTCTGGGTACATTTGGAATGGAAAATAAGATAGGCTCATCACCTCTAATGATCACTTTATAATAGACAAATCACTAATTTAGCATGAATCACAACTGATTAGATTTGAACTCCTATTTGTTTTTCACTACAACAGGTCAACACTTCTGATAGGGACTGTGGACAAGCATTTGCAGTTACTGACAAGATGGAGAGCACTTTGAGACAAATAGAACATTTTCCATTGCATCAGATTTAGCTCAAAATAATATATATTTAAATACAGATAATTAGGAAGAATGATCTGTAAGACTATAGAGTGAGGATTATGCTACACAACTTTGGCATCTTCATACATTGTTTAAACAACTTGTTGAGAGAGGACTACTATCATATCATAGCATAATGATTTAAATGATTAGTAATTTACAAGGATATATAATAAATATTATAGCATATTTGCATATCAACTTGTATTTTTTTTAACAGGCTGGTCAACAAATCTATATGTGCCAGCTAAGGCTGTTATTAATCTAGTAAAATATGTTCATTTATATGTATATAATCTTCTGCAATGTTCACAGAAAAATTACATTCAGAATTAAATTCTTTCAGATCACCAAAATACAAAACATGTCAAAATATTCTGCATGGATGCATTTGCAGCGCTAAACAAAATTTGATAGATTATTTTGACATTTCTTTCTTGTAACGAAAAGGAACTTAAATTTCATCCTGTGAATGACCGTCCTGAACTTAGTATACATTAATATCCGAATCCTTAACTCCAGGTTCTTTCTCGTCATCTTCTCACAAGGGTTACAAGAGGTTTTCTAACATTTTTAAAGCTTGATGTTGAAGACTAAAGGTTAGAAATGGAATGATGTTGCATCCATTTTTCAGATGCAAACCAAGCACCTAAGAATCCAGTTTGGAGAGCAGAGCACGTGTGCTCATCATATGCTGCATCACCTACTGCATTTGTAGAGGCAGAAGAAAGGCATTAAGGACTCATTTCTGAACTGGACATTAGGCCTCTGTGTCTGTTGCATATTTAGTCTGGGTCCTAAAGCCTGTTTGTAAAATTAGGGTGATTTGAATGCAGCAATGTCATATCTACTAGAAACCCACCACCAAACAAATGATGAAAGCGAAACAAATCATCTGCTAAGGTGGTGGTGCTAAGTGATAATCAACAGGTTTCCTTATTTGTGTTTGACCTGAGGCCATGAGACCTCATGAGATTAATGTTGAGGAATCCCAGGACAACTCCATCCCTACTATTAGGTCACCATTGCTGGGATAGTGATGGTACTGGCTGAGCTTCAGGGATTCATTGTGATGCAATGGTAGTACCTGTACCTCTTAGCCAGAAGGCCTAGATTCAAGACTGCCTCTTCTTCACATGTATGTATTAACATCTCTGAGCAGGTTGATTAGAGAATATCTCTGTTGGAGAATAATAGAATATTAGAGAATATCTCTCCATGTAGTGTCTATACTTTCTGGTTACAAAGACAAATGTTCTCCCAGCTAAAGCTATCTGAAACAAATTTTTGATTTACATTTATGCAATAGGAAGTCATATGTTAAATAAATTAGACATTTTTTCTGAATGGCACAGTTTGGCATTGATACTTAATATACCTTTGTAGGAACATCGACCATCAAAGTCTTTCCCAAGAGAGATGACTTTAAAGAGTAAAATCAGCTTTGAAGCACATTTTCATGGATTTGACCATGCCTTTTAGATGTCTGACAATTGGTTTCTGATGGAATGCACTCACTAGGTTATGGCAGGGAATATATATTCACCCTATGAAAACATTTTCTACTCTGACTTTAACAGATCTAGAAGAGGCCTCTGGAAGAAATTTCTGCACAGTCAAGCTGTTACTCAGTATCACAATACAGCATTTAGGGCAGACAAGTGCAACTTGTTGTTGCTTCAGCTGTTACGGCATTTTCGGAATTATTTTAATTTCTAGAGGTAAATAGTGACAAAATAAATCTTTAAGGTTAAATTTCAGCAAAACTCTTCCTTCATCACTTGAATCTATTCATATTTAACAGTTCAGTTTCTTTGGTCTAAGCAGGATACAATCATACCATTCATAATTTCAGACATAATTTCATTATCTTAACAACAGTCTTTTAGAAAGGATCTTAATGAATACAGTACAATATAAAAAGTATTAGTCAACCTAATGTCATTTACAACTGTGCGTGGAGAACATTTTGTCTCAACTTGTGTCTTGCTGGAGGCTTACGATTTTGTACTTATGTCTTCTATTCATATGAACAGAGCAAGAGAAAGTTGGATGAATAGATTGTGCCCAAGGGTGAAATATTTCAGTTAAATAATCAGCCTAGTTAATTTTCTGTTGCTGTACACTATTCAAAATGTTGACTGATCTTAGTCAAGGCACACATCAATTAAAACTTTGTTTCTAAACTTTTGAAGGATATAATCTAATTATGAAAAATCTCTGACTTTCTCACAGAGATAGATAGTTGATTATCATCAGGTGGTGCTTTGGAGCATTCAGCTCAAATTTTAAATTAAATTTCCCTTCAATAAACCAGATTATATATTGATATAGAGTGAAAATATATAAAGAGATTGTTCTGGGATATCTAATACATCTCAAAATGTTAACCAACAAACTTCTTTTATATTTAAAACAAACATAAAATGCTAGAGAAATTCAGCAAGGGTGTTAACATTAGCCGAAAGAAAAACAAGAGTTAATGTTTCAAGTCCAATGTGACTTCTACAGAGCCGAAAGGAGTTGGAAAATGGTGATTAATAACTCAGGACACCTGACTGAAAAGGAATATCTCTGGGTCTGCTTCTTTTTCTTTGATATCCCTTGGTCTGCTTTTTTTATTCTTTATAAAAAGGGCAGGAAATGAGTTCCAGCTAGGTAGGCCATTTCCAGAAAGAGTTGAACAATGTAAGAAAAAGGGAGGCCAAACATTATGAGGTCTGGTTCTGAAGTTGTGGAATTCAATATTGAGTCTGAGAGGTTATGAAGTGTCTAAGCAGAAAATCAAGAGTTGGAACATTGGCAGAGGCCCAGGACAGAATTGTTAGCATGAGAGCAAAGGTGTTTTTTGAAATGGCAAGCAACTGGGAAGTCATGATCATTCCTCTGGAAAGAGAGAAGGTGTTCCACAAAGTGGCCAACCAATCTAGATTTGATCTCACCAATATAAAGGAGATCACATTGTGAGCAGTGAATGCAGTTGACTAGATTGCACAAAGTATAGGCAAAATGCTACTTCAACCAGAAGGTATGTTTGGGGCCTTGGACAGTGAGGAATGAGCATATGAATGGGCAAATATTACACCTCCATTTTTTATTTCTTTGTACGTTTGTTTCCTGTTAGCATTATTCATTGGGTAACAGTGTATCGTAATGCGCCATGAGCTTTTTGGGAAAGAAATCTGTATTTTAATATTGGGGTGATATTCCGTTTAAGAACAGGGTGTATCTGAAAGGGAATTTACAGTAAAGCATCTGGCTTCCAGTAAATGATCATTGTGCCTGAAAATAAACAACAGAAACAAAAAGGGTCAACAAGTTTTGACCCCAGGGCAGCTATACTTTTGATACTAGAGACACAAATGGTGATCTTAGATTTCGTTAATGTTGGTGATTTGGAGAAGTTGTGAAGGAAGTATATGGAAGGCCCAAGAAATCTTAATTCTTAGATGAATCTTCAAGGCAATACTCAGACCAAGTGGTTATTCTTTTGATAAATATCCAACTAGAGCTTTATAATGCAAGTCAAATGGCTCTATGAGGAAAGATGGACTTAAAACGTTGAATGAGTGTAAAAATAATTGTATTTTGTTCTTTAAATCTCTTTAATTTAACTGATTGAGAGTGTGTCATTTGTAGCATTATTTAAAACTATTTTGATTTAAATCATGAACCTCATGCCTCTGCTCCTCTAGCAAATATCTGCATTTACAATTCTAACAAAGTACATATCATTACCCTTCTTGGGTATATGCTATCCTGCTTGTAAAACAGACCTACCAGGCGCGCTGACATTTGGTACACAGCCTGGAGGGAGATGCCCTGAGACTCCAGGCAACTCAAAGTCTCATGGCATCAAGTCAAATATGGACAAGGAAACCTTCTACCCATTACCACATCTACCCAACTCACTCCCCTCTCAGCAGATGAATCTTTAATGTACCATGGTGAACACACTTGGAGAAAGTGGTTGAGGGCGCCAGGGACACAGAATGTACTCTGGGTGGAGGGTTTCAATGTCTCTCACCCAGTGTGACTCTGTAGCACAATGACTGACTGTGCATGCTGGATCCTAAAGGACACAGCTATGTGATTGCTTTTTCAACAGGTGGAGTGAGAACCAAGGGCAAAATGCAGACTTGTCCTCATTCTCATTAAACTACTGTCACAAAAGCATCTGCTCATGGCAATATAGGTAGGAGTGAACACCATACAGTCCTTGTGGAGACCGTGTCTTGTCTTCAGATTAAGGATACGATCCATCAAGTTCACTGATACTACCAGTGTGTTAAGTGGGCTAAATTTTACACAGAACCAGCAACACAGACCTGGGCTTCCATGACCCAGCAGCTACAGAATTGCAATCAACCATAATCTGCACATTCATGGCCTAGCATATCACTCAATCTACCCTTACAATCAATCCAGGGAATCAAACTTATCCAATAAAGAGTATAGGAGGATATGCCAGGGGAAAATCCATATTTGTCTTTTTTTCAACTTTTGGAACGTGATTAACTAGATCAGAATTATCAGTCATCCTTCGTTTACCAAGATATGGTTGTGGTGAGTGCATAAGCACCTCCTTCCTTGTCTCTTACCTACTCCCACAACTCAACACAACACAACTGTTACGAAATGGTTACTTTCAGTGCAGCTAACCCATTTCCAAATTTTCATAGCCCCAGTATCACTAACCCAGCTTCTCTTCTTCCCTGGCTTACTATCAATAATCCTTTTGTCTGCCTACTCTTTTTTCTCACTTGCTGTGGGCTCCATCTACACCTAGTTGTGCAGTCCTTTCCCCTTCTTGTGCCCCACCCCGAGCCCCAACATGCACCCTGTATCATCTGCATAAATACCACCTTTTCCAAGCTGCTTCTAGTTCTAAAGGGCCAGCTGCTGAGTTTCTTCAGAAATTTCCAATCCTTGCTGCAGAAATGACTATCTGGTATTTGTAGCTTTGGTGTGACAGGTGAGGAAAGTTTTGGGCAGTTCAGTGGTTATTAGAAATAAGACAAATTTTGTGGCAGAGAGTGAGCAAGCTGGGAGTCAAAAGTTAGACTAGGATTCCATCAAATCACAAGATTTTATTTTGCCTGCTCTGCAGGAAGTCTTTGAAGATATGGGAGATGTCTGCAAGTCTCAGATGGCTGAGACTAATCTTTTGTGTGATCAGTCATTGCACATTTCAAATTTTATCAGATTGTAACTTATACATCTTAAAGAGAGTCACTATTGAACACTGTACAATATTTAAGCAATAATATTGTAATTAAGAAATGATCAAGCAGCAGTGAATAATACTTTAGAAATATTTACTTTGTACTGGTAAAGATAATCCTATAAAGAGCAAGAGATAATAGGAACTGCAGATGCTGGAGAATCCGAGATAAGGAGGTGTGGAGCTGGATGAACACAGCAGGACAAGCAGCATCGTAGGAGCAGGAAAGCTTGACGTTTCGGGCCTAGACCGTTCATCAGATGCTCCTATGATGCTGCTTGGCCTGCTGTGTTTATCCA
>JAHRHZ010000069.1:25866546-25896796 GCA_024137785.1 Ginglymostoma cirratum | reverse complement strand
GAAGGAAGTTCTGCACAGGAGGAAATAACTCAGACACAAGGGATATTATAAAAATCCAATCTAATATTTCCATTTCTCAGCAACATATAAAGATTTGCACCAACCTATTTCATGCTTGTAAGATGTGGTATTGTTTCTAAGGCAGCAGTCCTGAGCCCTGGCTGTCATGGGGGCATACAAGTGACAATTAGTCTTTCACTATCACAAGTGATTTTTCTCCCTGTAACAGTCCCAACCCAACCAAGGCCAGGTTGATGGTGTGGAACAATGAAGGTCAGTGTCACACATGTAGTGAATAAATGGAAATGGAAATGAATTTTGAAGTAATGTGTGAATATAAATTGGCTATAAAAATGACAGTCCATTCACCTTCTATTGTAATGCATGGCTTGTTTTAGATTGAACGCCATTCAATTGTTTTCTGATACTGAAATGGATTTTACTTTTACATCAACTGGCAAAATGCTACAATGAAACTTTAAACATCCACAATATAATTCACACTAGCTAAATTATAGCCAATGAGCTACCTGAAATGGAGTTTAACATTTTTTAATTGATCCTTTGCAGATCCTGCATTCCAAGTCCAGTGTTCAACTGTATGTTGTTATCTAAAGTGCTATGTAGAATTGACTGTTCATGCAGCTCTAACTCTGAACTTCATACGACAGAAGTCAGGGTTTGATCCCAGGGCACATATAACCTAGATATTACTGTGGTTGATGTAGAAAATTCTTCTCTGCTTGCTATTGTAATGGAGATGCCACATGTATTCTGCAAGAGCATTTTTTTTGATCGTTGTGGTTGTTGACTTGCTTGCCGAGCTGGTAAGTTTGTTTGCAAACATTTCGTCACCAAACTAAGTAATATCATCAATGCACCTCTGGTGAAGCGTCGGTGATCTGTCCTGCTTGCTATTTATGTGTCTCGTTTTGCTGGGGTGGGTGACATCATTTCCAGATTTTATTCTCAGTGGTTGGTATATGGAGTCCAGCTCTACGTGTTTGTTAATGGAGTTCCGGTTTGAGTGCCAGGCCTCTAGGAATTCTCACATGTGTCTTTGCTTGGCTTGTCCTAGGGTGGCTATGTAATCCCAGTCGAATTGGTGTCCCTCTTTGTCCATGTGTATTGAAATGAGTAATAGTTGGTCATGTCCCCTGGCAGCTAGTTGGTGTTCATGAATCCTGGTGGTTAGTTTCCTATTGGTTTTCCTTATGTCATGTTTCTGGCCGTCTTTGCATGGCAATTTGTAAATAATGTTGGTTCTGTTAGTTGGGGTTGTCGGATCCTTTATTCTTGTCAGAAGCTGTCGTAGTGTAGCTGTTGGTTTGTGGGCTACCATGATTCCGAGGGAGTGGAGTAATCTGGTAGTCATTTCAGATATGTCCTTAGTGTATGGTAGGACGACTAGTGTCTCTGGACATGTTGTGTCATCCTGTTGTGGTCTGCTGTGTCGGGATTTGCAGAGTACACTTTTGTAGGAGTCATGGTACAGCATCAACAATCCAAGATACAAATCTTCTCAGAAACCTTATTTGTACATTGTTACGTACAGATAATGCGCATTTCTTCCAATTTTAAATCGGATTACTTATGACCTTCAATGTGCATTTTGGTAACTCACTTAGATCGACTGAACAGCCACATCAAAATGGAAAAGATAACTTTGTCAAACTTATTTTATTCCTTCTATTATGGCAAACATTCTAGTGGTTACTATTGATCAGAAACTCAACTGACTCACCACATAAACACTGCTACAACAGAAGGTCAGAGGAATACTGCAGCGAGTAACTCATTTCCTGACTCCCCAAAGTCTGTCCATCATCTACAAAGCATAAGTCACGAATACAGTGGTATACTCCAAACTTGCCTGGGTGGGTAGAGTCTCAGAAACACTAAAGAAGATTGACACCATCAAGGACCAGGCAGCCTGCTTATTGGCACCACATCCACAAGTATCCACTCTCTCTACCATCGACACTCAGTAGCAGCAAAGTGTACTGTCTACAAGATATACTGTAGAAAATCACCAAACATCCTTAGGCAGCAACTCCCAAACCCATGATCACTTCCATCCAGAAGGACAAGGGCAGCAGATTCATAGGAACACCACCACCAGCAAATTCCCACCCAAACAACTCACCATCCTGACCTGGAAATGTATCACCATTCCTTCAACATCGTAGAGTCATAGAAATGTGCAGCACAGAAACAGACCCTTCAGTCCAACTTGTCCATGCCAACCAGAAGTCCTAAATTAATCTAGTCCCATTTGCCAGCATTTGGCCCATATCCCTCTAAACTCTTCCTATTCACTAACCCATCCAGGTGCGTTTAAATGTTGTAATTGTACCACCTTCCATCGCTTCCTCTCGCAGCTCATTCTATACACGGACTACCCACTGCATGAAAAAGTTTCCCCTTAGGTCCGTTTTAAATATTTCCCTCTCACCTTAAACTTATGCCTTCTAATTTTGGACTCCCCCATCCCAGGGAATAGAGCTTATCTCTTTACCCTAACCATGTCCCTCTTTATTTTATAAACTTCTATAAGATCACCCCTCAGCCTTTGATAATCCACAGAAAATAGCTCCAGCCTATTCAGCCTCTTCCTGTAGCTCACATCCTCCAACCCTAGCAACATCCTTGTAAATCCTTCCTGAACACTTTGAAGTTTCACAACATCTTTCCTATAGCTTGGTCAAATGCTGAAATTCCCTCCCAAGGGTTTTGTGGGACAACCTACAGTACATGGACTACAGCAGTTCAAGAAGGCAGCTCATCATAATTTTCTCAAGGGCATCTATGGGTGGGCTTATAAATACTGAGCAGCCAGAAACGCTCATGTCCCGCAAGAGAATAAAAATAGGAACACCAAACCCCTGCCTGTGTCTGCTGCCTACGTCTAGGCAGTTGAATTGTCCCCAACCACATTCGGAAATTGGAAGCTCACTGGAAAATTCCAGTCATATTGCTTAACAACTCCTAACAAGACTCATAACTAGTCTGATTTGATGCTTGTCACATGCTCTCCTGGGCCTGAACCCTCCAATGATCAAATCTGCAGATATATATCCCGCAATCCAAAGCACAGATCTTTACAATCTGACACCAATTACTTGCTGGTCATCTGATTTCCAGGCCCCAGTGATCCAATTTCCAAATGTATTTTCCTAATTAACTCCCACCCCAACACTGCAATAGTATCTCCACATCTCATGATCCATTATTCAGCAAGCACTTCCCGTGATGCTGCTTCCTTGCAAATAGATCTTCAGATACTCTTCCAGAGTCTGGTTTCCAATACCGCTCCAACTCCCCAAACTACTTCCCAACATCTTCTATGCCCTACCACAAGTCAACTTCAAAGCTAAGCTCCTTGTTTTCTCTCACAATCTCAGGAATCTCTTCCGTCTATATTCACTATGTGCTTTCCACTTCCAGTTTCTGACATGTCCTTTTACCACAAGCAGCTCCCCAGGCAAGAAAAAAGCTATTCCTGACAAACCCAATCACTAACACTAATCATGTAAGTCAAGTTAAATCAAAGGCTGTCCATCTCATGAAAATATTTAAATTCCAAAAAAATGTCATTCAAATGGAATATCAACTAAGTTTCTCTCTCTTTACAGAAACTGCCAGACTTGCTGAGCTTTTCAGCACTTGCATCAATATCAGATTTCCAGCATCAGTAATAATTTGCTTTTATTAAAATATTTACACTGCCAACTTGCCTCCTGAGAATGAGTTGCCTGCCTCTTATCCGGCCTGAGTTAAACTCTCTAGGTGTGTTTCAGATTTTTAAAATGTTCATATCTGTCAGAATGCAACTGACCCAATTCCCACACAAACACCCATCCCTAATCCTCCCCCATATCCCAGGTATTACAGCTGGCTCTCTAGCACGATCAGTAAAAATATTCTTCAACCATCCATGTGTTATAATTTTCCTTTATGTTATCTCTAACGTCTTAGAAAAGGCTCCCAGGGTGTGACATTCCACCTTTCTCTCTCTCTTACATCCACCCCCACCCTATAAGAAAAGGAAGATAACAGGCAATAATGTGGAGCAGCTTGAAAGAGAACTATAATCACCAAACTCAGGCTGCTCTCTCTGAGCAAATGTTCTGGGGGAATTCAGCAGCTGGTGATTTATTTTCTCAAGGGAAGTCTCTGTTTGTAAATCAGCAGCTAAATTTGTGTGGAAATATTCAAAATAAATTGCATCTTCATGGCTTTCAGTCAATTGCTGCATTGCCTTGTTGTTATGTAAAGTCTGTATTTTTTATTTTTCTGTACTGAAATGGGAAAAGGCCTGTTTCAAACAAGAGAACTGTGGAATGGATTACTGCACTTTTCAAAAAGCAAGCAACTAGCACTCATTTTATGTTCCGTTGACACTATTGTTTGTTCAAGCAGTTGGCAGGTCCCGACAGACGAGCTAGAGCTAGAGGCGTGTACAAAGGGAGATTCACCTGGCAACAGTAACTAACTGCTCAGTAGAATGGTGATCAGTTTTTGAAGACCAAGGCCTTCTGCTAGTGTTGTTGCAGGCGGAGGGAAGGTGATGAGGTGACCAATGTGAGTAAGTAGGCAGCACAAGAGGACATGGATTGTTGCTGTTTTAGGGACTGGGGTGGGTGACATCGAGTGAGGGAAGGTGCTGCATGTGAAAGTGAAAAAGGTGCAGCATGAGCCACAAAATCTAAAAAGGAAATTGCTGGAGAAACTCAGCAGGTGTGACAGCATCTAAGGAGATGAATCAGAGTTAACATTTTGAATCCAGTGACCCTTCTTCAGAACCGATTTTAAAGAAACTCAGTTCTGAAGGGTCATTGGACCTGAAATGTTAATTCTGATTTCTCTCCACAGATGCTGACACATCTACTGAGTCTTTCTAGCAATTTC
The DNA here is from genome assembly GCA_024137785.1 of Ginglymostoma cirratum. Lineage (NCBI taxonomy): Eukaryota > Metazoa > Chordata > Chondrichthyes > Orectolobiformes > Ginglymostomatidae > Ginglymostoma > Ginglymostoma cirratum. Next base: position 25,891,885 of record JAHRHZ010000069.1, on the reverse strand, counting down.
TGTTTTTGTTTCTGATCTCCAGCATCCACAGTGGCAAGGGCCACGGTGGGATATGGGTGCAGAAGGTGTGTATGAGGTAGCATAGGGAGTTTGGTGGCGTTTATTTTGGTGGAGCAGAGAAGATCATCAATCTTTTGCTGGGAGTTTCGCCCGACTTGCAAGAGTGCACTGACCCATGTAGCAACTATGGTCCAGACTGGCAGGATTCGGTGTCATGGCCTCCTCTGGCAGTCCTGAGGAAAGACTACAGCCCTCCAATGTGTCACCCTGTTCCCCAGGATGCCAAGGTACTTGTCGACAAATCATGGTGCCAACTTCTGCCGTTTGCCATGCCTCTGAGAATGTGTACAACTGTGCAGGGCAGCTTCAGGATGTCAATGTTTGCCCAGGTGCGCAATGGCAATTTGAAATTGGTGCCTGCAACAGGGATGCCATTCTATTCCAGGTTATCCGGCCTGTGTTGAGGTTTTCCAACTATAGGAATGGGAAAATCCAGCTACCATCAGATGAGAGGGACAGGATAGATAGTTAGAGGTGGGATTGGCCAATAAACACAAGGAAACTCACTAGGTCTCATGGAGAGATCTCCTCCACAAACGTCGATGAAATTCACACTTTCCCAAAATATCATAAGATTCAGTCAATGAATTAAATTTCTATGTGAGAAAATGACTTCTACACAATTTCTTTCACAATCTCACATCCCACCAATACTACTGACATACATTTTTAAAGCATCATTACTGTTGTAAAAATGCATAACAATATATTATAAATATTTATCATTTCAGAATTCAATTTTAAAGCAGAGGTAAATGGGTTTTTGTTTTTAGTTATGTGAAAGTGGCATTTTTTTCCCCTAAGAGTACAGAAAATTATTTTTGGGAAATGAATTTAAAAATAATTTCCAAGAAAGAATGTGAATTAAGATAAATGACTAGATAAAACTACATGGGAAATTAAAGAATGTTTTCAAAGTTAAACTTTTATGACATACAGAATGCTGGACCAATGGTCACAATCACGCTTCAGTTGAGAAGGTCAGTTTCAAATCAAAAGGAAAGCAGTTTACTTTGTGGCAGTTCGGGCTTTCAGAGCTGGGCAGAAGTCTTAAAACTACTTTATCAGTTTAAATAGACAAAGCTGTTCTTAAAATTCAGTTTGGAGAAGCCAATAATGTAGTCAGTGTTTGTATATCATGGGGAGAAACAACAATGGGGAGCATCAAATCTGATGAATGTACAAAAAGTCACCAAGTGCTTGCAGCCTCAGCAGTTAAGTGACAAATTCACAACTTATGCCTTAAGCTTTACTGCGGTTAAGTGTCTTGTAGAATAATGTTGGGAAAAGGGTTGAATTTTTGTTTTGTTTAAAATCTTTCTAAATAGTTGTACATAATTTTGTATTTTTCTTGTATATAATAAACTTCAGTTCTTTTATTAAGACAGCATTGACAGTGCCCTGTGAATGTGTGTTCAATGACTGACCACCATAGTAATCAAACTGCAAAAATAACATTTATGATCTATCAAGCCAAGTTTCAACCTTAGATTGGATCTGTACAGTATCAACTGGGATTATGACAGACAGTTGCTGATTTTTGTGCCGCCAACTTCCATAAGCAGTATTGTAATAATGACCAGAAAAACTGTTTTCAGTATGTTGTTTGGGGTATAATTATTGGTCAGAACCATGGCAATAACTGCACTACAAATCATTTTATTCTATCAGAGATATTGAGCATGCTGCATACCAACCACATCAAATACTTTTTTCAGTTCACATATTATGCGGATAAATGCTCAATGATGAGAAATATAGGCTACTTAGAGAATAATTGAAGTAGCCGATGGTGGTTGATTAATCTCCCCACATTTTCCTAACAACAGAATTATCATTAGTCATTTTGGCCAGTTCTGCATTCAAGTGCAGAAGCTACAGCATTTCTTCAATTACTTCAGAGGAAATTAACAGAAAGGCTGAAAACATCCTTAAATTATGACGATGCCACAAAGAAGGCAATACAATAACTGCTAACTGTATTGTGTCAAAGAAGAGGTAAAATTTGATGCAGCCATTTCATCATGTTACAAACTCCGCAGACTAAAATTTCGGTTGTAAGTAAATTCACTCTGCAGACTTTAATTTAAACAGTCTACTGACTGCCTTGCCAGCTTTCACTGTTATTTCGCAGCTGTCTTTTTCAATTGTATCTGCATCTGGCAGTTCAAAATTAAAGAGCTCATTGGAATGCTCAAGCCATTTTGCCTCTCTTGCTTACATGTCATCAACAAGTACAATTCACACGGTATCCCAAATTTTAATATTACTGTTTCTGTGCAATGGATTTTTGTACTTTTCAGCTGTTTATATTATGGTGCAACACAGCTTTTATGCTAATATTATTCAAAAGACACACAAAAATATATACTGAGCTTAAAATAAAAATTTGGGAACAGGATGCTAAGGCAATAATGGAGACCTGGCTCAAGAACAGGATTGGGTAGCAAATAGTCTTGATACAAAAGGTTCAAGAAAGACAGAGGTGGAAATGAAGACGGCAGTATATGTTAAGAATATGACAGCTCTGGAGAGAAAGGACAGAATTATGCGATCGAGGACAGAATCTATTTACAGTAAGAAACAATAGAGGTGTCAGTATATTACTCAGTCTAGCCTATAGGTCACCAAATAGTAGAAAAGATATAGAGGAGCAAATGTATACAAAAATTGTACTAAGATGTAATAACTAAGAAGTTAATGAGTCATGGTGTAAAGGGAACAGAGCGAGAAGAGTTTCTCACGTGTATTCAGGGGAATATCCATGAACATATGTTCTTGAATCAACAAAGCGGATCCTGTGTCAGTGGGCCAACGTTTAGGGTACACCAATCATAGTATTAAGGTTTAGACTAGTGTTGGAAAAGGGAAAGGAGCAATTAGAAGAGGAAAAATAAAATTGAGGATTGTCAATTTCAGATAAATTGGAATGAAAGCCTGGCAGGCCAAACTGTAATAAAATAATGAGCTGCCTTTAAAGAGGGGGTGTTGCAGGTACAATCAAGATATATCCCCAGGAAGGGAAATGGATCCAAAACCAGATGAAGATGATAGTAGAAGCAGGAAAAGGGTGCATTTTTTCAGATGTCAGTTTGATAATACAATTGTGAACCAGGCTGAATAGACAAAATTCAGAGGGGAAATTAAATAGAGAAAAGAGAGGCAATGGGAGAGGATGAGGAGAGAATATAAGTATTTAAACAATAAAAGGGTAATAAAAAGAGGCCTGGAGCTAAAGAAAGATCAAAAGGGGATCTTATACAGAGGTGGAGGGCTAGGATGAGTTATTAAATGGGTACTTTGTAAGTGTCTTTATCAAGGAATAAGATGCTGCCAAAATCACAGAAACAGAGTGGGTGATTGAGATACTGCATTGGATTAACTAAAAATAAAAAGAATACAGAGGACATATTAGAAAGTAGTTAATTTTGCTAAACCACCAGAATGGCAAAGTAAAGGAGGAAACTGACAAGTCACTAACCACAACATTCCAATTCTCCTTAGATGTAGAAATGTTATCAGTAGGCTGCAGAAGTCAGACCCTTGTTCAGGAAAGTTTGTAAGGATTAACCCAACAAGTACAAACTTCCAGTTTAACTCAGGAGGGAGAAAACGTTTGGAAGCAATAATCCTGGCTAAAATGAGTAGACATCTATACAAATGTGGATTAATTAAGGGAAGTCAACATGTATGCGTTTTCAGAAATAGTGCAAACTAACTTGCGAGTTAAGAGAGTGCTGAAGGTAATAAGCTAATACAAGTGGTACATGTATGGAGTTCCAAGTCACTTCATAAAGGGCTACATAATAAGATTGCCAACAAAGTTGGAGGTCATGACATAAAAGGGATGGTGATAACATGGTTAAAAATTCAGCCACGTGACAGGAAACAGAGCTGTGTGAACTGCTCTGAGGAAGGTAATGGGGTTCCCAATGGTTGGTACAAGGACTGCTGGATTTCTTGATGACATATTAGTGACCTAGACTTGGATGTTGAGTTCACATTTTTAGACTGTAAAAACAGTGGTAGACTCCAAAAGGACATAGAACTGGTAATGGAATGGGCAGACACATGACAGGAAATTTCATTCAGAGAAGTGTAAAGTGATATGTTTTAGCAGGAAAAATGATGTGAGGCAATATAACTGAAAGGACACAATTCTAAAGATGATGTAGAGTGAGAAAGAGATTTTTTTTAAAAAAGCATACATGATCTAGGGCTTTAATAAATTAGTGCTGCATTAATCACAGTATTATTGAATGATCCTTGCAGTTTAAATAAATTATTCCAGCCTTTATTGAGGCAATTATGAAGGATATGCCACTTTCCCCGCAGTCTGAATAAAGTCGCTTAAACTTTCTGTTCCCATTCGACCAGGTCTGTTTAGGCTTTTAATCTGCCGGATATAATTGTTTTAATTACTGGCTTCACAATGTCCCCAGATATACAATCTCAGGTTGGCCCTTTCCTTCAATTTCTGTGGCTGTGCTGCGTGGTACCTGCTCACGATGGCACTGATACTGAACAAAGTCGCATGTAGTTTTTTAACTTCTTGACTTTTCATCCAGATTATAGCACCATTGAAAGGTTTCCCTGGCCAACAGGGAATTTTGCTGTTTACTCACAGAGCCTCTGATGTTTGTTTGCTCATTAGTGAACTCTGTCGTTCACAAACCACTGCCTTGCAACTCAGCCTGTACCTGCTTTGGAATTACTAATTCTCCTCCTCCAGAGAGTTGCTAACTTTCCTATTGGAGTGTCTCTCTAACTTTGTTGGAATGTCTCTTAAACCAAGTGAGAAATACTTTTACCATTTACTGGAGTATTTTTCTGTGTTGAGGTTTGCCATGAGGGTTCCCTTTATAGTGTTCTTGAATCTTCAGTTCTAACCTGCTGCAATAGGAGCAGGCAACTTGATGCTGAGTCTGAAGATCTCACACCAGTGCTCATGATGTGTGGTACAAGCAGTCAAATCAAATCAGCATCACTGCCTACTATGTTTAATGAACCATATGAGGTGGTTATTTGTGATGATGATGGTTGCCACTACCCTCCTGAAATGCAGGAAACTCAAAGGCATGCTTTGTCTAGAATGGTGAAGAGAAACAACTTCTGGTCTAAAGTCATAGAGCTGAACACCAAGGAAACAGAACCTTCAGTCCAACTTGTCCATGCCGATCACATATTCTAAATTAATCCAGTCTCCTTTGCCAAATGGCATTTGGCCCATATCCCTCTGAGCCCTTCCTATTTATATACCCGTCCAGGTGGCTTTTAAATGTTGTAATTGTACCAGCCTCCAGCACGTCCTCTGGCAGCTCATTCCATATACGCACAACCCTCTGCAAGAAAAAGTTACACCTTAGATCCCTTCTAAATCTTTCCCCTCTCACTTTAAACCTATGCCCTCTAGTTTTGGACTCCCCTACTCTGGGGAAAAAGACCTTGGCCATTCACCCTAACCGTGCCTTCATGATTTTATAAACCTCTGTAAGGTCACACCTCAGCCTCTGACACTCCAGGGGAAATAGCCCCAGTCTATTCATCCTCTCCCTATAGTCCAAACCGTCCAACCCTGGCAATATCCTTGTAAATCTTTTCTGAACCCTTTCAAGTTTCACAACATCCTTCCCTGCAGCAGAGTGACCAGAATTGAATGCAGTATTCCAAAAGTGGCCTCACCAATGTCCTGTAGAGCCACAACATGATCTGCCAACGACTAGAATTGTCTCCTGTGGCTAACAAAATATACTTTATTGCATGTTGACTACTATAATAGATTACATTGATATGATTGTTAAGATTTTGGGGAGGACCGTGTGTCAGGTCCCACTCTTTCAAGATCCCAAGCAGTTCTGCCCAGATGTCCGGTCATCATTAAGCATAGTGCTTATGGACACCCTTCAGTATTAATCCTTTCAGACCCATATACAGGACCTGGAATATATTGTCTGAGAATATGTTGGTGGTAGATTCAATCATGGCCTTCAAAAGGACTTGGACAAGCACTGGAAGAGGAAGAAATTACAAGAAAGTGGTAAGCAGGACAAACTTAAAGTGTTCTTGTGGGGACCTGGCACAACAGGGAACATGTCCATTCTACAACATTTTAAAATAAATTCAGTGTAAAACCTCATTGAGATAACTGTTATATTATACAATATATTGTTTTCCACACAGGTAACATTACATTTCACAGCAAACAAATAAGAAAACCACTTGATTATCAACAACTTTATTTTCACTCAACTGTCTTATACTTCTTATTCTAAAATGGACAAGTGGCCTTCGAACAGAAATCATGGATTTTTAAAGAGGTTATTCTAAAGAAGAGCTGTAACTTGCAGTTTTGTTGTCCCAAAAAGGGTAGGATTTTCAGTTGGGTGGGGATGCAGGACTACAGCAGCTGGGTCAACAATCTCATTCCATTGGCCATTGTGCCAGTTCAGTGCCACAAACCTGACTACAGGGCAATTTTGGAGAAGCTTGGTTGGAGTCAGAATAGTTACCTGTTCCAAATCAGATAGACATTTAGCAGAGGCCATTTAAGGGACCGACCAAAGCCTCTTTTCAGTGCTAATGGGAATTTCCAGTAAGCATGTTGCCTTTGCACATCAGACTGAGATACTGCTTTTTCATCAAAGTGGCTTCATGGTGGGAAAGAAAAGGTCACAATTAATCCTGCAAAAGACTCCATGATTTGCACGTATCATGGTTGCTGGGCCACAGCTGCAGTCACTAGCCCTCCCTTGCAGAGCTTAACTCTCTATGATCATAACTAGGCAGCCTTGGCCATTTCAAATTTCCAAACTCTGACCTTTTCATCAGAGGGTGAATCCACATTAAGCCACTCTCCAGTACAAACTGGCTGCTTCTCACTTGGGCAATGGGTTGTACAGGTATCAGTGCTAGAGGGCCTCCCATTGTCTCTCCAGCATTGGGAATTCACAGAAAGCTCCCTTGCTATTAACAGACTGAGACTTAAAAAATTGAGCTGAGCGGATCAGGAACACACCCTGAGGGGTTCAGAGTCTAGAACTGGTCCAAACAACATGTTCCCAATCCCAGAATGGGCAACTTGTAAACAAGTACTCAAATGAACAGACACTCACAACTACCATACTGATATACTGCATATTTTTAATTCCAGAATGAATACTTCCATCATATGAATGGAACAGTAACTGAAACATTTTCGCAGTTTCAGTGGGTAATTTTTTTTTGTTAATGTTAACTTGTCATTCACTTCAACACACTCACATGCTCTGCCACTCTGCTGTTTCAGTCATTGTGTAGGTACTGATACGTGAGGCGTTTATTTTGAATGGAAACCTATTTTACCTTATGCAAAGATCAATCTAGCAACAAGAAAACGTAAATGTGTTAGAAGAGAAGGTTCACTTGATTGACACCTGGAATTGGGGTGGGAGTTATTTTATGAGCATAAATTGAGCAGTCAAGGTCTGTATTCATTGAATTTTTGAAGAATAAAAAGTGATCTTATTGAAGCATATTCTGGGCATACTTGACAGAGTGGCTGCCATAAGGATGTTTTCCCCTGTGGAAGAGACTAGAACTCAGGATCTAGGTTAATAATAAGCAGTCTCCCATTTCAGATAGAAAAGAGGAAGGTATTTTCTTCAGAGGACAGAGTTGTTGGAACTCATTGTAGAGCAATACAGAGGGTGCAATTGAATAGTTTTAAGGCAGAGTTTGATAGATTCTTGGCCCGCAAAGGAGTCAAATGTTACCATGTATTAGCAGAATATGGAGTTGAGATTGCGATCTAATCAGACAGGATTGTACTGGATGGTGAAACAGCTTGAGAGGCTCGAGGGCCTAATCTTGTTCCTAATTTGAATGCTTATATATTTGTATCCCTGTAAATCGTTACCTTTGAAAGAAATATTTACTTTAAAAGATATGATATTATTAAAATGAAGACATTACCAGAATGCAGCATCAGCTACCCTATTCAGACAATCAAAAACAGTAATTCTAATCACTGCCTCAAAGATCACTTTTTCTAAAAAAAATTACATGAAAACTTGCAGATGGCAGATATCCAAACCTTGGAAAGAAAATAAGAACTTTGCGTACATCATTATTGTCATGTATAGTTACATCTTGGGGACTGTTACTGTATAAACGATCAAAGAAATGTGCTTATTCATCCAGCCTATACATATAGCAAAAAGGAGGATAATATTTTTATGATGTGTGCCTGTAATAGAGAAGCAGTTTTTTTTTATGGAATTATTTTTGTTGCAAGCAATATTTATTTTTTAAAACGATACCGCAGTTATTGCCCTAAGCATTAAGCAATTGAGAAAGCTGCTGTTCTTTGTTTCATGATCTAAAATTTGATTCCAATTTTGGAAAGATACTTTATTTCCTTTTATTTTGACTGTACCATACCAAACACTCTGTAACCCTGCCGAACTTTTCATTTCCAATGAATTCCTGCTGACCTCACCAATTTTTAACTGCTCTTTTTCAAACCGAAGTCCAAGCCCTTCAAGTTAGTTGAGGAGATTTAAATATTAATAGTCCATTTTTTACATCATCATGATGCACCTAAAGTTAAGGTTGTCATACAATTTATCGAACAGTAGTGCAATGACAAGCTGGTAAAAGCTACAGTAGGAATGTTTACGTGTGAATTGAGGATTCAAAGCCCTGACCTCCTACTTAAGGGCCAAATCCCCGCAGCTTTGTCTATTTGCTATAGTTTAAATTCTTCACAGAGTGCAGTTATTTCTATCATATTTCTCAGAATCAGGGCATTTTCTGCCACAGTGTCTGGCACAGGACATAAAAATTAGTTTTGCTCTTCCAGTTAGATCTTAGCTGCATGAAGTTAAGAATAACAATTTCTCCTTCTAGTTATTACACTAGGAGTCCCAGTTGAGATATGATTTAAAGTCTATTCGAAGTAAATTGTTTTTGATTGGTCTCTTGATCAAACTGAAGATCATATTCAGTCATTGAGCAAAATTAAAATTAAAATTTTGCTGTATAGAATAGGCAAAATGTAAAACACTGCTGATTTTGATAAGATTACATGAACAAATTGGACATTTATAATAAAAAAAGTGAATTTTTCACTAATAAAAATGTAAAATGGAAAGCATAGATTCTTGTCATAATTTCATCTAGATACACCTTGATAGCAAGACAGAGCTTTCAATGGTTCTCTTTGCTCTTTCCATATTATATGAATTCTGATGTATATATTCTGACATGCACATACTGATTCATGGATTGTATTGGTGTGCTGCATCAATATTCAAAGCAAACTTCAGGGCAAGCCTTAACAATGACATATTGCTGCAAGTATTATTCACTAATAATGATATGGTTCTTTTATAATCTCTCTTACGTAGCACGGAAGCATCAGTCTACAGCCAATATCCTTCTCTGACATTATGCTCTAATGTAGCAGTCATTACTTCCGGCTTGGGTGAAAGAAAAACTTGAGGTCACTGTTTTATGGTATGTCAAACTCCTAGATTCAATTTTACATAAAATTGTAATTTTTCTCATTTTAAAACATCGTGCTTCTAGGATTATAGCCAACATTTCAAACTATTTCACATCAAAATTGCAAGTCGATGACATTGCTGATCTAAGAAATACATAGCACTCGCAATCTCCTAAAATGCTTTGGCATAGCTATAATGAAAAAGTGGCCTTGTGCTGTTTCTCCTCAAGGACGTTTGTGACTGATTCACATCGGTTTTATGCTGAAACACAGGCAGGGGTAAGATCATGCTGGGTTTTGAAAACAAGGATGCAATTTTAAAATCAACTGTTCAATTGGGAGCCAATGTAGCTCAGCGAGCAGAGGCATGATGGGTGGAAAGCTCTTGGGACAAGGTACGAAATGGGGAGCAAGATGACCTCTTTATAGCAGTTTACAGAGATTAGAACGTAAGAGCATTGGCAACAGAAACAGCGGTAAGCCATTTGTCTCAAGCCTTTGCCACTGTTCAAGAATATCAGGCTGAAGTAATGGCATAGCTACTGAGTATGAATCCAGCCAATAACCTAAGGATTTCCATTCCTATAGAACTTAAGATGCCACCCATCAGTGCACTAGAATAGTCACATCTGGAGATAACAGAGATATGTCCCAGTTTTTCACTGGACGAAGACCTCAAGCATGAATAGAGTACGCAATGTTGTGGAGGTGAAAATAACCAGTCTTAGAGATAATGTGGATAAGTGGTTAGAAGCTCATCTTGGGGCTAAATACAACATTAAAGATGCAAACAATCTAAATCAGTTGCTGGGCAGACAAGTGCAGTTGATGAGTAGGGAGCAGAGTTTGTAGTGAGGACCAAAAACAATGGCAGGCTTTTCCTGGTAGGGTCCAAAAGATCCCGTCAGTCTCCAGAGTAGGCCCAAAAACACACATTGTATGGAAAACAGTCACTCGTCACAATTTTCATCAAAGTGGCCATCTAATGGTCACAGGGCAGGCAACCAAACTAAAGACTACAGGTAGGTTCTTGAAAGTGAAGGGCCAGCCAGAGGTCATCAACTCCAAAGCAGTAACAAGATGTTATGGCAGGAATGCAAGGGAATGGAAGTACCAAACTGGAGAAGCTCTCGCCTGAGTTTTTCAGATTTTAATTTAAAAGTGGCTTTTCCAGTTGCGCCACTAGCACTTTTTATTGTGAGGGGTGTTACCCTTCTGAAGGACAGCCTGTTACTAATGTTTCAAGGTAAGCAGGAAAGGCTCTAAGCCTGTCTGGTGCACTGCATAGTCCCCACTCTCTGACTGAAAGCGACCTTCAGGCAACTAAACTGTCACATCACTTGCAGGACTCTACAGGTAAAATGGAAAGGGATTAATAAGATTTAAATTGAATTAATTAGCACGAGGTACTGTTATTGTACAAATCCCACCTCTGGGAAAGCACTAATCAAGCATGAGATCAGTACAGTGATGAGAAATTATCTTGGTTCAGATGATAAAATTGTACAGCTGAACTGAATGCTCCCCAGAAGGCACACTCAGGGAGGTACCCCTACAACTGGGCAAAAAGCAGCAGGATGAACACTCTGTTATCTTCTCATCACCTCTCAATTAAATTTGAGGATGGCTTTCTCATCCAGAAACCAATTGAGGTTCTTAGATTAGTTAGAGACAAAGAAACCGCAGATGCTGGAATCCAAGGAAAGCCAGGCAGCATCTGGAGGAAAGGTGCAGTCAATGTTTTGGGTATTGCCCTTCTTCAGGACTGGATGTGCTTGGCCTGCTGTGTTTTTCCAGCCAACTGTTTGTCTACCTGGGGTTCTTAACTGGCTGTTTAAAGGTCATATTTTCTGGCTGCCATGAGGATTCAACCCATAGTGGACAGGGTGACAGCAGGGTCACTATTTCACAGTGGCACCTTAGTTGGAGAGAATTTCTGCTCATTTAGTACTCAATATTGAACAAGTAATCTGACAATTTAAAGAAAGTGGAAGGGTCAAGTGAGGCCATGAAACATGTGACCTGGTGTTTTTGGAATACACTGAGGGCTAGAAGGTAGATGGTAAGAGTCTGGTCACATTGTTTTTTTCTGTTTTTGAAACTTGCATTATACTTCACCAAGGTCCTGTCCAATCTTAGTGGTCAAAATTTTTCAAACCCTGTTCCCTCAGCCCAAAGCATACAGGGGATAAAAAAAAAACGATGAACAGTAACATGGGCAGATTCTGAGTGAGGCAAAATGTTATTGGTGGCACTACATTGTCGCTGGCACTTATTTTACGCCAGTTTTCACATTCCAGCATAAACAAATGAGTTACGTATGAAATTTTAGCACAAGTTCCTTCAGCAAGAATGGCTGAAGATAATTATTTTAAATAAACTAATGGTGAGTTATTCTGATTTAGAAAGCACTATTCAAAACGATATTGAAGGCAGATTATAGACATTGATATGCCTGTATTTAGATTGATAGGAGACTGTGACATTGTGGTAATGACACAGGACTTGCAAACCACTCAATGCAAAAGCAATTAAGGATGGGAAACAAATGCTGGCTTTGCCTATAAGGTCTACATCCCTGAATTAATGAAGAAAAAGTAATTTTCAAAAAAGAACTGGGTAAGCATTTGAATGGGAAGTGTTTTTTCCCATTGTTGGCTTGCCCCAAGCAGAGAAGTGGGATGAATAAAACAGTTCTTTCAAGCATGTGAAAGTGAATCTCAAGGTATATAAAATTCCAATGAGGTCTCTACAACTTATGGTGGTTTGTATGTGTAAACTTGTGACGGAAGACAAATCCATCTGAAATCTAACTAGAAGGGATGATAATGTTACGGATGATGGCAAAACACTGAGAAAGTTGAGGTGAAAGTAGCCACAGTGATTGAAGAGGATGAAGAAATTTGATTCCCTCCTCCTCACACCACTTGGCCTGCAGCCTCTGGTGATAGAGGACGCCCGCTACCAATTATGCTGTGCAATTTTTTCCACCTTTGTGACACAGTCTTCTTTTTGGGCTCTAAAATAGATAAAGTATTGAATGCAGAAATTGCCAGAAAAGCTCAGCATCTGTGGAGAGAAAGCAGAAAACCACTCTCGTTCTGAAGAGGGGTCACTGGACCCAATATATTAACTCTGCTTTCTCTCCACAGATGCTGCCAAACCTGTTGCATTTTCTCAGCAATTTCTATTTTTCTTTCGGATCTCATTATCCACACTTTGGCTTTTTTTTTAAAACAAAGTGTTGAATAGTACTGAGGGGCTTTTCAGCTGCATGGGTGAATAGGTAGCAACGCTAAATGCACAACAAGGTGCAAGATGATCATGGAATTGTCCAAAATAGCTGCCCCCACCTCCGCAATCCCCCCCCCACCATAATTATGTGAATACCGATAAGAGGCTACTTTCATATAACTGATAAAGATGGCTGCTTTTACTTTCTCTCTCCACACATTGTTGAAAATGGCTCTGGATTTACAGTCCACTATCTTGTCAGTCTCTCTTCTCGACCACCCACACCACACCCACAGGAGTTTGAGTAACATCAATTTTTTTTTTCACAAGGGCTACATTTATATATCTTAGTTAACTGGTCTCTAAAAAAAAGATAAGGCACAACTGTACAATAGGTAGAATCTCTATGATTAAAAATCCACTCAGTTAACTTTCATGAATGATGTTTTGACAGTGTCAACACAAGTGCAATATTTGATTTTTATCTTTGTAAAAATGTCATGACCATGGATCAGACCTCTGAAGGATTGTGGACAATTTGTTTTTGTAATTCCAAATGTGTTCTTCAAAAAGAAGGCTGATACAGCCAAAACTGGCAGTGGATGTAAATTACATGCGTCGCCTGAGGTGAGACCCCTATGAAATTTTATCACCGATGCATCTGAAGGGAATATCAAGCAATAGTCCCTCTGGTTTGGGGGGCGGTGGAGGTAGTAGTATATCAAAACAGATTGGACTTCAATAACTTGTGACATCCGTAATAAGTGGCTGAAGACCACCTCCTTTCCCAGCAGCAAGACGCCCTTGTGGATTATTTCCCAAACTGCAGACACATTTTATTTCTTTGAAGAATACACATGGAAAGACATTAAATGCCTATTCAAACCTTACTGGTTGGGGCTAGTGGGATTGAATCCTCTCATGTATCAACCTCAGTTCGAGCTTCAGCATTCTGTGAAGATCGCAAAGAACTATCCTCTAATTATCCTGTTGTAGGTAAAGGCACTCTTTCACTTAGAGTGCTGCAACCAGTTTTAATGAAAGGAATCAGGTCAAAGGAACTTCAATCGACAAAACCAAAAATTGCAGCAGAAACAGCCCTGTCAACCACGTAGTGCCAAAACTGAGAGCGCTGTCTCATAGCCTAGACAAGCAAAAGCCTGAAATAGTCATACTCTCAGGGTCATACTTTACAGACAATGTCCCAGACAACACCATCACCATTCCTAGATATGTCCTGTACCACCAAAAGGAAAGACCCAGTAGAGGTGGCGGGCACAGTGATATACAATTGGGAAGGAGTGGCCCTGAGAGTTCTCAACATTTACTCCAGACCCCAGAAGTCTCATTGCAACAGGTCAAACATGGGCAAGCAAACATTCTGCTAACTAAAATGTACTCAAGAATCTTATAATCCCTACAGTGTTGAAACAGGCTATTCCCGACTCTCCGTAGAGCATCCTGCCCAGACTCACCCCCTGCATGTAATCCTGCATGTCCCATGGCTAATCTACCTAACCTACACACCCCTGGTCACTGTGGGGAAATTTAGCACGGCTAATCCACCTAACCCGCACATCTTTGGACTGTGGAAGGAAAATGGAGCACCTGAAGGAAACCCACACAAACACAAGGAGAATGTGCAAACTCCATACAGACAGTCACCCAAGGTTAGAACTGAACCCGGGTCCCTAGCACTCTGAGGAAGCAACGCTAACCACTGAGCCACTGGGCCATCCCCTCAGCTGAGAAACCTGTACTCCTCCATGTTGAAGCACTGAGTGTGGCAAGGGTTCAAAACATAGTCTGGATTGGGAATTTCAATATCCACCACCAAGACCGGCTCAGTAGCAGCACTATTGATCAAGCTGGTTGGGTCATAAAGGAGATAGCTGCTAAACTGGGAGTGCAGCATGGAGTGAAGGAGCCAACAAGTGGGAAAAACATACTTGACCTAATCCTTACCAATCTGCCAACTGCAGTTGCATCTGTCCATACCAGTACCACTAAGAGTGGCCACTGCGCTATCCTTGTGGAGATGAAGTCCTGCCTTCATAGTTAGAATACTCTCCATTATGTTGCGCAAGCACAGTCACCGTACTAAATTGGACAGACTTCAAATAGACCTAGCAACTCAAGACTGGGCACTCATGAGGCACTGTGGGCCATCAATAGCAACAGAACTGCACTCCAGCATATCCTCCACTCAACCACTACCATCATACCAGGGAATCAACCCTGGTTCAATGAAGAGTGCATGCCAGGAGCAGCACAAGGCATATCTAAAAATGAGGTGTCAACCTGGTGAAGTTACCAAACAGAACACTTGCATGCATAAGCAGCAAGTGATAGACAGAGCTAAGCAATCCCACAACCAATGGATCCAGTCTAAGCTCTGCAGTCCTGTCATATCCAGTCATCAATGGTGGTGGACAATTAAACAACTCACTGGAGGAGAAGCGTCCACAAATATCCCCATCCTCGATGATGGAAGAGCGCAGCGCATCAGTGCAAAACATAAGGCTGAAGCGTTCACAGCAATCTTCAGCGAGAAGTGCCAAGTGGATGATCCAGTTGTCCCCAACATCACTGACATCAATCTTCAGCCAATTCAATTGACTCCAAATGATATCAATAAATGGTTGGAGGCACTGGATATTGCAAAGGTTAGAGGCCCTGACAACTTACATCAATAGTACTGAAGATTTGTTCTCTAGAACTTGTTGCTCCCATATCCAAGATTTTCCAGTGCCGTTACAACACTCGAACTGACTTGACAATGTGGAAAATTGCCCAGGTATGTGCTCAACAAGCAGGACAAATCTAACCCAGCCAATTACCAATCCATCAGTCCATCTTGACCATCAGTAAAGTGATGGAAGGCATCATCAACAGTGCTAAGCCCTGCTGCTCAGCAATAATCTGCTTGCTGACAGCCAGCTTGGGTACTGCCAGGGCCACTGAGCTCCTGGCCCCATTTCAGTATTGGATCAGAGGTGAGGAGGGAGTGACAGCCCTTGACATCAAGGCCACATTTGCCCAAGTGTGGCATCAAGGAGCCCTACCAAAACTGGAATCAATAGATATCAGGGGCAAATTTTCCAGTGGTTGGAGTTGTACCTAGCATATAGGAAGATGGTTCTGGTTGTTGGAAGTCAGTCATCTCAGCTCAAGGGCATCTCTGTAGGAGTTCCTCAGGGTAGTGTCCTCAGTTCAACCATCTTAAGCTGCTTCATCAATGACCTTCCTTCTATAATAAGGTCAGAGTAGGGATGTTTTCGATGATTGTGCAACATTCAGTGCCACTTGTGTCTCCTCAGATACTGAAGTAGTCCGTGTCCAAATGCAACAAGATCTAGACAATGTCCAGGCTTAGGCTAACAAGTGGCAAGCAACATTAACACCACACAAATGCCAGGCAATGACCATCCCTAATAAAGACAATCTAACTACTGCCCCTTGACATTCAATAGTGTTACCAACACTGAATCCCTCACTATCAACATTCTGGGCATTACCATTCCCAGAAACTCAACAGAACTTGTTACATAAACACAGTAGCTATAAGAAGAGGTCAGAGCACAGGAATACTGTGGCTTAATAACTCAGCTCCTAACTTCCCAAGGCCTGTCCACCATCTACAAGGCACAAGTCAGGAGCGTGGTGGAATACGCTCCACTTGCCTGGATGGGCACAGCTCCAACTACACTCAAGAAGTTTGACATCATCCAGGGCAAAGCTGCCTCTTGATTGGTATCACATCCACAAGCATCCACTCCCTCCACTGTAAATGTTCAGGTGCAGGAGTACGTGCTATCTACAAGATGCACAGCAGAAATTCTTCAAATTCCTGAAACAGCACCTTACAAACTCACAACTACTCTCATCTAGAAGGACAAGGGCAACAGATACATGGGAACACCCCAACCTGCAAGTTCCCCTCCAACACACTCACCATCCTGACTTGGAAATATATTATTGGATCAAAATCCTGGAATTCCTTCCCTAAGGGTATGGTAGGTCAATCTACAGCATGTGGACTGCAACGGTGCAAGAAGGTAGCTCGCCACTACCTTCTTGAGGGCAACTAAGAATGGGCAATAAATGCTGGCCAGCCAGTGATACCCATGTCTAAGTGAAAAAAAAATTCAAAAATTGACTGCTCAACTATCAAGAGCAATGTTACCAGTAACTGCTGTTGCAATGGCTGCAATGTTCAACAACTGCTCTTTGCAAACTATTCAAATACTGATCCATACATCTATTTTTTAAAAAGTTTTGTTCCTCTTGACTCACCTCCTATGCAATTTAATGTACCTGTGTTGCTGTCATATTTCTTTGCGAGATTTGTACCTTATAAACTCCCATTTTATGAGTTCAAGAAACCCTGTTTAAATTGGTTCTTTTAAAAGCTAATTTCATTTAGTTCTGGGAGAAAGGTATCTACACGGGATCATTTTTAAATTGATCTTGTTGCAATGAACTGAGGAGGCAGGTGAATAAAGACAGAGAGTTAGTTCACCCACCTTGGTTTAACTGTTTGGGATATCCCATCAGAAACTGTAACAAATTATGGAACCCCGCCCGGGGTCTAGGTGTAACACCAGTTATTAAATGGTTATAGCTTCTAGTCTCGTCTACAGGAACAAAGGTGGCATGGAACTAATAAAGAATATTTAGCCTACGAGCTAATTCTCTCCATGAGTGATTACGTGCCTGCTGTGAACTTTACCTTTTTAAATATTGTACAGCATATCTGCCTGATCCTTAAGTACTGAGTTACGTTAATATGTGCTTGGAAATGAGGACTCTGGGGAAAATAAAGTGCAAAAGAGACAGAAGCATGGATAACAGCTGCAGCAATAATAGGGGCAAATTTAGAGCAGAGAAATTTAATATTACATTGCTGGAAATTAGTTGTTATGGTATTGAATAGACTATGTACTGAAGCTCAATTTTGGTGCTTGACATGCCAGGGGTTAGGCTTTGTTTGATTAGGTTCAGACAATCAGTTAGAAAGGGGCTTGAATCAGTGAAAAGGTAAAAAAAACGCCGAGACCAGCCAATAATTGTGGCTGAAAGCCTCTTGTGCTGCATCCATTTCTGGGAAGATATCATCGCATCTGGTTACCTTCCAGTGACCAACTTCGGTTGATTTAATTTCACATGTGTCATTTGCAAGTAATGTCATTGGAAAAGATTGAGGTTGCTGAATTCCTTGAGCACAGTAAGAGTCAAAAATTGAACATTATTCAAATTCACTTCCTGAAGCTAATTAGTTCTGGACTTTTGGTAAGACTACATATAAGTGGAACTGGATGCAGAAAATTCTGAAGGACCTAGCCTTGCTTTTTCATCAGCATCACTTTGTTGATGAAATGGGGTAGTCTAAAACTTGGATTTGGTTTAAAAATTATACAGTCATGGTAATGCCCTAAAAAGGGAGATGATATTTTTAACCAGTAGTTTTGAAATCTTAATTAGACTTCAAATTACTCCAGGATGCATGTCTAAGATGACATTGAATTGCTTGCAGGTGGATGTTTGAGTACTCAGATCCCTCCAGCCTCTGTCTAACACATCAGCTTTTAACACCTGATCCACTGCTCGCAAGATAACAATTTCAAGATGCGTCATCCCTCACATCTATTAATTGCAACTAGGTTATTGTGAAGCTGGGTGTGATGAAAATAGGATATCTTATCAATACTGTCATTATAAAAGCAGCTCATGGTGGTGAAACAAGATAATTGGAATTGCATGTTATTTCCAATAGCAGACGTTCCTTTTAACAAGGTAATTGATTTAACTATAAAGAAGCAATCAGCCTTATAGGAATAACAGCTAAGTCTTTAATTCAATCTGTACTGTATGCATCATTCAAAATAAATACCAGGTGCTAAGAATATTTGAGAGTAGCTTGCAGTGCAAAATATATATATGACAAAATTACCTTTTAAAATTCAGTAGTGTCCAATATGGTTGTGCAGTATGTGTCAGGTTAATTGGCCCAATATCTCTTGTGCTAAAAACACCCAATCAAAAGCAATGATTTGTAAAACGAACAAATCAAAACCACTGATTAACAGCACAATATTATTTTAACTCACGAGTTAAACTTTATACTTAGTTCCAGTGCCAAAGTTAAAGTAAAACTAGAAGGGCCCTTGGGGCTTACTGGTGAAATCCCATCTGGTTTTGAGGTGTGTTGTAACACATCGGAACAGGTTGCTTCCATTTTTGAAGTAAAATTGTATCATTGCAATCTTACTGATCTGTTGACATTGATTTCACACACTCACCAAACTTCAATCTTACCCCATTATCTCTGAAAATTTGTTCAATTTATTAAAATGGCAACGAACCAATTCAGAAGAAACAATCAACCCAATGTCAGTATCAAAAAAATTGCAAAGTCCTTTCAACATTCAAACTGATTCTACATTCACCCAGCTACATATTCTGAAAATAACATGTACATAATTAATACTTCTAAAAAATCATAATAATCTTTGTTGATTAGTCAGCCATGATCTGATGTTCCTGTATGACAATAGTGATTATATATTGAAATAATATGAAAATAATTCATGGGCTGTAGACAACTTCAAGATTTCAAAGGGCATAATAAATGCTAATTGTGAAATAAAATCACAAGACTCAGTTATAAAATAATGCAACTCATTTTTTAGAAGCCTGTAAAATTTCTTCCTCAGTCTTCCTCCGGGCCCCTGAGCTCTGGCCACAGATCTTTAATAATCTAGCTGAGCATCAGGTCCTGATAATTTATGAACATCTGCTTACGTACAAATTCAGTACAGCTCTGTTCTTCTGCACTGATATGGAACCGCTCTATGCCAGAACCACTGGGGGAGGGATGGGGGTAGGTGGGTCAGCTGTACTGTGTGCATTTATAATGTGATCTTTTCTCTTCAATACAAGTATTTTGTTTCACATCCAGGAATCAGGTTATGGGCACAAAGCGATTATATTACTGTACTAATAGCCTTGAGGCCTCAGTTATTACACAAATTCAAATGCCACCAGAACAGCTAGGGAAGTTAAATAAAATAAGTCTGGAACTAAAAAGCCACAAACAGTAAAGGAGGCCATGAAAAGACTGTTTCCCATTAGGTTAAGAAAACTACTATTTTTATCCGATCTGGCCTATATGCTGGCTTAACTGCCCTCTAAAGAAGAATACCATCAACCAGATCATAGGGCATTAATTGACATGACAACAAATCCTGTAAAGTTGTCCTCACTGACATATGGGGATTTAAACCACAGATTAATCAAGCAACAAGCCAACATGAGTAACAGCTTACAGCTAACATCTTACAGAAAATGTGGTGGTATACAAATCCGTAGGAAGTGGATGTGGGAGTACCCAGTATTAACTCCAGTTTTCATAAAGCCTAATGACACCCAAGCAAACATGGACAAAAACATCTGCCAAATAGTGGACAGTGAAGAAGGTTATCTAAGAGTACAATGGGATGTTGATCAACTGGACCAATGGGCTGAGGAATGGTCGGTGGCATTTAATGTAAGTAAACATGAGGTGTTGCATTTTGGTAAAACAAACCAGGGCAGGACTTACATGATTAGTGGCAGGGTCCAGGAGAGTGTTGTCAAACGGACAGACCTAGAGCTGCAGCTACACAGTTCCTTGAAAGTGGCGTCACAGCAAGACAGGGTGGTGAAGGAGGCATTTGGCATGCTTGACTTCATTGGTCAGAACATTGCGTACAAGAGTTGGGCAGTCTTGTTACACTGTACAAGATATTGGTAAAGCCTCATTTGGAGTATTGTGCACAATTTTGGTCACTCTACTACAGGAAGGAAGTAATTAAACTGGAAAAGGTGCACAAAAGATTTACAAGGATGTTACTGACACTGGAGGGTTTGAGTTATAAAGAGAGGCTGGTTAGGCTGGGACTTCTTTCCTTGGAGGGTAGGAGGCTGAGGGATGACCTTATAGAGGTTTATAAATCATGACGGTCATAAATGAGCTGAAGAGCCAAGGTCTTTCACCTAAGATGTTGGAGTCCAAAACTAGAGAACGTAGGTGAGAGGGGAAAGATTTACAAGGGAGCTGAGGGGCAATTTTTTTCACAAGAGGATGGTGCTTATATGGAATGACTGCCAGAGTAGGTGATAAAGACAAGTACAATTACACTATTTAAAGTCCGTTTGGACAGGTACATGGGTAGGAAAGGTTTAGAGGGAAATGGGCCAAATGCAGGCAAATGGTACTGGTTCCGTTTAGGAAACTTGGTCGGTGTGAACAAGTTGGGTGGGTCAAAGATCTGTTTCCATGCTGTATGACTGCATGACTCTACCATCACAGTCCCTCAGCTGCTAAATCAGCACTCATGTTGAACACCACCTGGAAAAAAGCCCTGAGAAGTGCAAAGGCATAGAATGTGGATAAAAGTGAGGTTATCCACTTTGGTAGAAAAAAATAGGATGGCAGATTATTATTTGAATATAAATTGAGGGTGGGGCAATGGTCAATGAAATCTGGCTGTCCTCAAACACTAATCACTGAAAGTAAGCACACAGGTGCAACAGGCAGTAAAGAAGGTGAACTGTATGTTGCCTTCATAGCGAAAGGATTCAAGTACACTAACAAGGATGCCTTACTGCAATAGTACAGGGCACTGGTGAGGCCACACCTGGAATATTGTGTGCGGTTTTAGTTTCCTTATCCGAGGAAAGATTTTCTTGCTTTTGAGGAAGTGCAGCAAAAGTTTACTAAATCGATTCCTGAAATGACAGGTCTGACATATAAGGAGAGATTGAGTTGGTTAGGATTATATTCATTGGAGTTTTGAAGAATGAGTAGAATCTCATGGAAAGCTATAAAACGTTAACAGGACTAGACAGGAAGAAAACCTCTGATGATGCAGAATCCAGAACCAGGGGTCATAGTTTGACCATAAAGGGAAAAACCTTAAGGCCTGAGATGAGGAGAATTTCTTCACCCAGAATATGGTTGAGTACAAAACTTTATGTGTTTTCAAGAAGGAGTTAGATATAGCCTTTATAGCTAAAGGTTTCAAGGGAGTCGGGGAGTAGGGATGAGGTTTTTCAGCTCAATGATCAGCCATGGTCATATTGAATGGCAGAGTAGGACCAAGGAGTCAAATGGCTTATTCCTGCTTCTATCTTCTATGTTTCTACAAATCTCCTCCTCCCACACTGTCATCATTCACCTGTGGCCTGAAATTTAGCAACCATGCCAAGCCTCAGTTAAATACCTTACCGCAACAGCCACCCCTCCTCAGTGGCTCTGCCATCAATCGAGCTACTGGCCTCTGATTGGGAGGCACTTCCATGACCACCCCACACCCCTACCCCAGCCCACACTATCCAGTTAAGTGCCACTTCAGCACGTTCTCCCTAAAACATCTGATGTAGGGTTCTCGTTAGCTCTCAAGCCAAAAGGTAGGATATCCTTTGTCTCCATTAAAGACTGAATATGGTTTGTGTCTCATCTATTGACCTCCTGTTGGTTAGTTGACTCAATTTTGATTTTTTTTAAATTCTGAAATTCCATCTTAAAGATACTGATGAACTCAGTTTCTTTTGTGATCATCTGAAATTTGCCCTATTACCTGGACTTCCTAATAACCCAAAATAATTCATTTGAGCACAGTCCAAAAAAGTCCACTTTATTACCACTTCCCTAATCTTCATTTTAATATTTTCTATTCATAACTGCTTGCTTGCTTCCCTTAAACATTGTGATTTTCTCAGCTTCAATAATTACTTTTTACATTGCATTCCAGTTACCCAGGATTAAAAAAATTAACTACTTGAATGCATTTAGTACTTAATTGAATTGACACCCATCTGTTGATTATTTTTAATAAGTAAGCACAAATTCTGAATTGGCATCCACACCATAAAGGGATACATTAAAAGAGATTTACCCACTGTCAACCTTATTGAAACTTTCCAAAATACATCAAAATTTGATTTTTCTTAACCTTCTCTGCTCCAGATTAAGCTGCCCCTGTCTTCAGAGAGCATTATTTTCTATTTCAAAGCAAAACAATTGGATTTTCCAAAAATATTTAGTATGAAGACAGATAGATTATTTATTAAACCTACTCCTTGAGAAATAATGTCAAGCTATCCAGCAGGCAAATCAGAAATTGTGTTTACATTCCTCAAGTGCCGATTTATCACTGATGGTAAACTCTGCATTTTAACATTGTATATAAAGGATGGAGTTCACCCATTATCTGGAAAAGAATATCCAATGCAGAAACAATACTTGAATGGCAATCACTAGACTGATGCAGAAAGCAGGATTGCAGATACAGGTTCTTGTGCTCCTAATGTGAATATAAATGATGGAATCGAGCATTGTGCAGTGGGGAGGGAAGGGAGAAAGATGGAGAAGGGATTGAAGGGCATTGGGGTGCGGCTCCCTTCCTGCCGTCTTCACTTTCCCTTCATGCTGTCTTCACTTCCCCACTTTCTTCTGCTGAAGTCCAATTCAATACAGTGCTTCTTTTCTGTGCGTGCACAGTTCCTTTGTGTATGACACCACTGGAATTCTACATAATACTGTAGACTCTCTGGAATTGTGCGCACGTGTGTTTGTGGATTGGTGCAATTGAGCAATGCCAGGCGTCAGCAGACACTGCAATCGAAGAAAGTCAACTCAGGGAAGGGACCGCCCTGGTACATCTCCATTCTGTACACTGGTGTCCATCATTTTGCACTGTACTGATGTGACTGCAGAAGCATTAAAACATATTTATTTTGCAGTCTTGCAACATCTGATCACTGTACAGCTCTCACTGTGGCTAAGATGAAACTTGACAATTTTATCAAATGAACATTCTTGAGAATTATCATTCTTGTTCAGATTTTTATAATTTTTTTTATCATTTTGAATGCAATTATGAAACCAAAGAGGACATTTGCATCTGAAATTAGATTGAATTTGTGTGTAGTAAAGAAAGATAGACAATGTTACGATAATTTATGTTGAGCGAATTATTGACGCCCTCTGTATTAAAGAATCTTCATCTGTCATTTTTTATTCTTGTGTGGGATGTGAGTATTGTGAGCAAGGCTGGCATTCTTTGCCCATCTTATTTGCCCTTGAAGCAATTGACTCTAGAGGCCATTTCAGAGACAATTAAGACTCAAGGTCATTGCTGTGGTCTGGAGACACAAGTGTGGCTGACTGGGTAAGGATGGCAGATTTCCTTACCTAAAGGACATTAGCGAATCATACTGTCATTTTTCAACAATCAACAATGGTTCCATGGTCCTCATAAGGCTTCCTTTTAATTCCAGATTGCATCAAGTTCAAATTTCACCACTTTCCATGGTTTGTTTTAAACGCATGTTCCCAGAACATTAGAATGGTGTTCTGGACGACTAGCCTAATGACATTACCACTTTGCTAACAGCTATCTCTTCCCCATCTGTCCACTGTCTATTCCTGCCTGCAGAGCTTCAGCCGCATTAGACTCTCTTATCAGGTGGCATCCAACCTGCAGAAGGTGGAAACAAAGTAGTAACATGTGGAAAATCAGTGTTATGCCTCACTGGGATAGAGTGCTGAAAATCAAGGCCCCACCATTCTGAGAGTTATCACAACAATTAAAGATTTCTTACAAGTACACAAAATTCTCCAATCCTCTATTTTTCAGACACAGGTTGACAGAAGTCAGACCACATTTTTGTACTGAACAAGAATTACAATTTATTACAAATAAATATATTCACACTATTAACAGACATTAATTTTACCAGTTGAAACTTTAACTCACTTACAGACTCCTATACACACACAAACACATTTACATACACACTGACATAAACAGGAAAAAAAAATTGTGCGATGGTGCCCAGAAAGACTGGGAAGCTAGGCCAATGGCTCCTGTCAACATGGTAAACTGAGATTATCCCTTTGGGTTGTCAGGCATCTCCAAACACTTTCACTGGCTTGCAAAAGGTATAGAATGGCTGGTTCACACTTATAAAGGCTCTGGCTTACTGGTTAGGCTCACAGTTTACAACAATTGCTGAGGGAAAAAATAAACCAGCTTTCTTCAGGTTGAAGGGGTTTTTTTTATCTAAGAAAAGAAATTGCTCCTGCTTTGTGGAGATCCAGTGGTTTTCTACATTCATATCACCAAAGCTGTTCAGGTACATGGGAACCAAGCACATAGTTGCTGGCAGGCAGTAGGTCTATGTCATCAATTAAAACAGGTACCTGTTGCCAGCCAAATCTTTATTCACACACAGTCAGACTTCTCCCACTGCTGGAATAACAATTATGTAAACAGTACTTACAATGAGTGTCATGTTACTTGCTTTTAAAAACTGCAAAAATCCTTCAATATTCCTTGGCTTTGTAAAACTAGTGTACAATAAAAACAAACAATTTTTTTTAAAAAATCTGGTCATTATATCAGCGCAGCCATTTTGATGAGAGATAAAAGGTACTGCAGATGCTGGAGAATCCGAGATAACAAGCATGGGGCAGGATGAACACAGCAGGTCAAGCAGCATCATAGGAGCAGG